>BROE01000021.1:18046393-18070741 GCA_036571765.1 Plecoglossus altivelis | reverse complement strand
GGGGGGGGGGGGGGGGGGATTATGGCGACACGCCGGCTCAGTAAATGTCAGGCAGGTCGGTGTAGTTCCTGTTGAAGTAGCCTCCAGTGTAGAGCCAGTCCTGGGAGCTAGTGAACGGGTTGGAGCCAGACTGGAACCACCTGGAACCCAGACGTACAGTTAGAATAAGAGGAACTACCTATTCACCTGTGCACTTGCAACACCAATCAATTTACAATTGAAGTCCTTTGGGTGTAACAGTTTGGGGCCTGCCCCCTTCACACCAGAGCTGGGACGATTGGTTCCTTACCTGGTGGACCACTCCTCCTCCGTCCTGGCCCGCTCCTTCCTGGCAGCCCTCTGCTTCTCCTCCAGCCTCTCCTTCTCTCGGCTCGCCTCGTCTGCCATCGCAGCAAAAACAGTTAAAGGCACGCTACATGAAACATCCACCAAGGTAATTTACTACTGGTAAAGCAGGCTTAATTTGGATACACCCATTGTAAAATTTTAAATACATCCATTGTTAAAGGTGCAATTTACTCATTTGGGTACGTTGGGTTACGTTGACATGGTGTTAATGACATCATAACTAATTAGCTCCTACTAGTAACAGTGGGAGGCAGCAGTTAGGGGCTATTGGAGGTTGCTGTGGGGAAAAAAAACCATGTTACCCATGTTGCCGTTCTCCATCGCTCTGATGTCGGGCCGCAGGCGGCAGTCTGTGGGTGCAAGCGTGCCTTCAATGCCAGGCTCCAGCTCATTCAGCGCCATGGCAAAGTTGGTGAAGTTGTACATCTGTAGCGAGGCAGAGGTAAGTCTGTGGAAAGTGTGTGTGTCTGTGTGTGTGTCTGTGTGTGTGCGTTAGTCAGCTACCTCGGTGGAGTGAGCTGGTCGGGATGAGATCCTCCAGAGGAGTGTGCTGCCAGGGATGACAGCTACGGTCTCTTGGGCCTCTGGCATGTCATCCGCATCATCATTCTCTGCCCCCTCAGGCTCCTCCTAGTCAAAGGTGTGCACGTGCACACACACACCCATTAGACCAACACCAAAACACTCACATCTTAGACCAACACCAAACATACACACACACACACACACAAAATTCAGACCAGCACCAAACACACAGACCAGCACCAAACACCCACATAAACCTCAGACCAACACCAAACACACACACACACACACAAACAAACCTCAGACCAACACCAAACACACACACACAACTCACACCAACACCAAACACACACACATCAGATCAACATCAAACACACACACATCAGATCAACATCAAACACACACACACACCCATACACACAAGACCAACACTAAACACACAGTCACAGCTAACGCACAGACAGTACATTCAAACGTGCGTCCAACAAACACCACTAATTCACTACTCGGCACTGAAGTGTAGTACGCCTTAACTCTACACAGCTAGTTACCACCACAGCAGCCCAGACCAATATCTGTGTGTGTTTACCTGGATGCTGTGTCGTGGGCTTGCTACCAGCACCAAACAAGAATTGAAACCAGGAATCAGTCAACATGAGCCAGCTCAACATAGCCAGGCCTGTTTAGTCAGTGAAGGACATAGCCTCTCACCTCAGGAGGAATTGCCATGCTGCTGAAGGTTTTCTAAAGGTCTATCTTGTTTGAAAGGAGCTTTCTTTTCGTTTAGTGTTTGTCTTGAAGTTGCCAGACAACTACTGTATGATGTCTGTATGTGTCTTGTCCTTGGCTCAACTTGGTGTACATGAGTAAGGTACGTGGTATGTTTGACTGACTAGCTGGATGTCTCAGATTGACTGACTGATAGGCTAGGTTTGAGTGAACGGTTGACTAGCAGGTTCTAAATGACTGGCTGTCTGTCTCACCTGCTTCAGTTCTTGGAGTCTTATTTCATCTCATCTCCACTGACTTGGTTATTGACTGACTGACTGACTGACTGTGCAGCTGACTGACAGACAGACAGGCTTACTGGCTGACTGACTGACTGGCTTACTGACCAGTTCTGCTTGTATGGCTGGATGTCCGCCTCTGACTGGCTTCATTTCTGTCTCACCTGCTTGGTTTTCTTGGGCTCGGCCTTCTTCTCTGCCTTCTTGTTGAGGTCGTAGGTCTGAGGGTCGACGCTCCACATGCACTCGGTCCACTTCCCGTAGATCACACACTTCTTCTTCTTACTGAGGAAGCAGACAGGGATGTTAGACGGGAGCCGGAACATTCCAAACTAGAGCCGCACAGGCCCAGATCTGACAGGATCTGGACCTGTCTGGTTTAATCCACCGTCATGACCTGAACAAGGGTTCAAAAGAGGGTCACTCTGGGTCAAGGGAAACCTTTTTCTGTCTGAATTCAACCACCTGGAGAGTAACTGAGGTGTACAGCTAGCCACAGAGGCTGCTCAGATGTCGTTGACATGAGGGAGAGGCCAGTATTCTTGTTGACCCGTACCTCTTATCTTGAATGTAGCCTTCTACTCTGTGAAGCTCCTTCCCAAACATGCCGCAGGGCTTGAAGTTCAGCGCACACTTGTCTCCGGTACTGAGGGGGAACACACAAGGCTCTGGTTACACAGTCAGCACAGATGGTGCAGTTCGTTGGTAAGGTTAGTAGGTAAGGTTTAGGTTAGCTTGTATGTTTCGATAGCCAAGTCAGAAAATTAGGTTAAGGTAGGTCAAACGGCAAATTTGTCTAGTTAGGTCAGTTGGTAAAGTTAGCTGGTCAGGTTTGATTAGATGGTTAGGTTAGTTAGTTGGTTGGTTAGATGGTCAGTTTAGTTGGTTAGATGGTCAGGCTAGTTGGTTACACGGTTAGATGGTCAGGTTAGTTGGTTTGACGGTTAGATGGTCAGGTTAGTTGGTTAGTTGGTCAGGCTAATTGGTTAGATGGTTAGTTGGTCAGGCTAATTGGTTAGATGGTTAGATGGTCAGGCTAGTTGGTTAGATGGTTAGATCGTCAGTTTAGACAGTTAGACAGTCAGGCTAGTTGGTTAGAAGGTCAGGTTGAGCCACTGCTCACCTGTGGTTGAGGATCTCCACCGTGCCGTACTGTTCTATCCACAGCTTGCCCAGGATCACGTTGTGGACACAGCAGAAGGGATTGCTCCATGTGTACACCTCCTTGTGTCTGAGAGTGAGACAGACAGACAGACAGACCGACAGACCGACAGAGAACGGTGGGGGTGTAAAGAATATTAGTAAGATCTCAGCACCTCTCACAGACACAAACACGCATGTATACACGTACATACACACACTCCCCACTCACTTGAGGAGCTCTAGTGTAATGGTTCCCTTGGGCTCCGCCTCAACGCTCTTGCCCCAGAACTTGAGCTTGGGGTAAATGGATCCGTGAAAGACAAAGTCCCCAGTCAGGCTCTCTGCATGGAAGGCACTGACTGGAGGGTGGTGGCTGACCTGCTCTGACACCAGCCTGAAGCCCTGGTCTTCTCTAAGGGAGGGAAGGTGGGGGTATAACAGAGAGACGTGAACAACTGTGATGATGCGTATGAAGATCAATGGGTGTGTGGGTCTGCTGTTTGTTGCTGTGTGTGCATTTCTCTGTTAGTCTGCATCTCTGTTGGGGTTTGTATGTGTGTGTATATATCTGTTGTGGTATGCATGTGTGTATGTGGTCACCTAATGAGTTCGTAGGTCTCTCCCAGCAGTGGGTTGAAGGGTTTTCCAGTCCTGTCCCATTGCGAAGCCACAGCAGACACAGCGAAAGCAGCTACCGCCTGGACGCACGCACACACACAGTTACACACTGAGGATCCACACACACACACACACACACAACGCTGAGCGAACAAGAGCCCTGCGTGTTTCCTCCTACCTGCATGCGCTCTATAGAGTCAGACAGTGAGCAGGCTTTGTTGATGAGGTAAGTGTGCTCCATGTATTCAGAGATCCTCTGGAGGAAGCTGAGAGGCTCGTTGAACACGATGGGCATGGTGATCTTGGACAGCTCCTGCACACACACACACACACAGATATGAAGAAGCTTTGTAACACACAAAAACACACACACACACACACACACTACACTACTGAACATGCAGTCTAACGTTACAGGGCCAGGTTCCTCACCAGGCCAATGCATTTCTTCAGGATACTCCACACACTGAAGTTGTTTCTGGAGAACATGGGAGCTGGTAATCTGTTCCTGGGAGGAGAGAAGGTGGGAGGGACAGGATGACTCCACCCCCATAACTGTGGTGCATTTTGAGTACCGCCACAATGTTTATCAGCGATACAGGGCGATGAAGAGTACTGTGCAGGCTTTTACGAAACACATACACACACAGTGCAGAGCTAGATAAGATGAGCATGTGGACACAGATGGGGGGGGGGGTGAAGGAGGGTGGAGATGGCGGAAGACTGGGTGAGAGAGGAGAGGGATGATGAGGAGACAGACTGACTGAAAAAAGAACGAGAGAGAGAGAGAGAACGAGAGAGAGAGAACACAAAGCGAATGATGAGGAGAGAACTTGGCAGGAATGCAGACGTACCTGTGTTTCTTGATCCCGTTCTCTTGTGGAACGGAGCCATTGTTCTGCTGGCTTCCGTCAAATACCACCGCATCTTTAAAACTAGCCTCCGACACTCCCTCGTATGACTCGTCTGAATCCAAGCCTGACACACACACAAAAAGAAGGGTGGACGCAAATTACAGAACCATTCCAAGTTTCTGAAATAATCAATTCGCTCACAGTGACACAGACGAAGCTATACCCTATCCTAACTACAGATCCGCACCTTAATACTCCGAAACAAACGACACCCATTCGATGACTGTAACACCCTGAACTAAGCATGCACACACCTACATGGACCACCCAAGCCTTTGTCTTTCACAGAGACAGAGAGGGCAAGAATGAGATGGCGAAAAGAAAAGATGGGGAGGGAGAGAAAGAGAAGAAAAGATGGGGAGGGAGAGAAAGAGAAGAAAAGATGGGGAGGGAGAGAAAGAGAAGAAAAGATGGGAGGGAGAGAAAGAGAAGAAAAGATGGGAGAGAGAAAGAGAAGAAAAGATGGGGGGGAGAGAAAGAGAAGAAAAGATGGGGGGGAGAGAAAGAGAAGAAAAGATGGGGGGAGAGAGAGAGAAGAAAAGATGGGGGGAGAGAGAGAGAGAGGCCTGAAACAAAGAGGGTTTTCTGAGTCGCATGTCGTCTAACCTCATGGCATTACTCAGAACGCTTCCAGGCCTGATCGTGCACAAAAAAGCTTTGACGCGCCTACTGTGAACAGCCCATCATATAACTTTCCCTATGTCATCTCTGTGTTTCACCCTGTCATCCAACTCTTCTTTCACCAGGCACGTGCGCACGCACACGCACACGCACACGCACACACACACACACACACAGTGCAAGCGCACACGCACACATACACACTGAGATGAAAGAGCCGATCATGAAGGCAAAATAATGACCCCCTGCATTATTGATGAGGCGTAGCAGTCAGGTCGTGTTTCTCTGGATGGCTCTACGCCATTGTCACCCCCGGAGACCAACTCTTTACCTGACCACTCTAGTCTTCGCTAGGTCTGACTGTTGTCTTGTTTATCAACTGGACCTATGTGTTTGTGGGACTAATAACACATATCTAGGGGATCTAAGTCTACGTCTTGAAACCCACCTGCAGATCTAGTGAATCAAACTCTACGTCTTGAAACTCACCTGTGACGGCGTCGTAGAACTCGTCCTCATTGTTCATCTTCCAGAGTCTGAGCCAGGTTTCGAGAACCCAGAACCTTTAGAACATGATCTCTGTGAGGGAACCTCACGGGCACCGGCAGCAGGACCCCACCGGAAGGTTCCGGGAACGTTAGCGGAACGCCACGAGCCGACGTTCACCGGCCGTACCACTTCCTTGAGGCAGAACAGATGTAGGAACCTAGGGAGAGATGATGACAGTCATCTTATTTTGAAGCCAACAGCAGGCCAGCTAACTGGCCGGTTGTTTGGCTGACTGAGCTTTCTCTCTCTGTCTCTCTCTTTTTGGTCTGTCCCTTCCCCAGAAAGAAGGAACGCCTCAAACACACACGTGGACTTTTGACCTTACAATCCATCCATTTGCTTGTCTGCAGTTGATAAGAGAGGGGCAACTGTTGCTTTGCTGTCGAGGCTTGAAACACGCACGCAAACACACTTAACCAGCGATCAAGATAAAAGGAATCATTACAACGAAGCCCCTGTTAGCGTCACTGAAAAGTCAACTTAGAGAGGAACAAAGCAGCCCTAGTAAAGTCCGCAACGTACCTGTCAGTGAGTGCAACAGCTCTTTATTGTCGGCCCTTTAAAACAAGCAGTCTATCTTCTAGCTAAAGTAAGCACTGTTTCTTTAACCAGGAGCAGCAGTGGGGTTAGTATCAGGTGTACGTTCCTCTGGGTTTACCACGACAACTGACCCGCAGAAACTCAGAATTATATCAGAGGGAACGTCACAACCCAGCCCCCGCACTCCCTTCCAGCCCTCATTCTACCCCCCAGCCCTCATTCTACCCCCCAGCCCTCATTCTACCCCCCAGCCCTCATTCTACCTCCCAGCCATCATACTACCTCCCAGCCCTCATCCTACCTCCCAGCCCTCATCCTACCTCCCATCCCTGGTTTCTCCCCACCCCTCGCCCTACCTCCTCCTTATCCTATGTCTTAAGCCTCACCCTAGCACTACAGTTATGCAAGGGCCTAATTTGCGTATGGTTTGGATCCCTTACACCTTCTGGGCCATAAAGTGTTTCGCAGCCTATAAAGCAGGAAAGCAGAGATGTTTTCTTTACACAGCAGGTCCAGGCTGGAGAAGAACCAGGCCCTCAGGATCCTTCATGGATCTCATGATTAAAGTCACCACAAGAGAACACACAATCACACTTATGACAGCCGTGTTAATGAACAGAGTCCGGGGAAGGAAGTGTTCTATTCCCTGCAAACAGAGCTGCAGTGGGACTGAAGCCATAACTTTCTGGTCTTGTGTCCATGAAGCGAGATGCTCCAGGACTGAACTTTTAATTTTGGTCTGGGACTTCAGACCCCCCCCCCCTTACACACGCACGCACACGCTGCCTTGTCCTCGCCAACACACATTCTTGTATCCACAAATCTCCAACTGACCTTGCAATCCCACGGCGACCCCGCGCAGCGCTCCCATTGGCTGCAGCTTCCCCTCAGGTCATGCCCCTCCCACCCTTTTGTGCACTAGCTAGCTCTTACGTCAGTATGACAGCCATGGCACCATACAGTAGGTGACACCATAGATACATAATGCCTTATCTCTTTCTCTCAAAAACACACACACATACAGACATGGAGGATACATTTCAGAAGGGCAAGGGATAGAAGCCCAGAGAGACAGACAGGGAGACAAACAGAGAGAGATGGAGTGAGAGAGACAGACAGAGAGAGTGACGGACGGACCGACACAGAGAGACAAACAGACAGAGAGACAGACAGACAGACTAATGATGGCAGCTTGTTAGTGGGTCTGATCTCTGAGCCTGCCGCTTGTTCCTGTTCCATTCAGAAGGTCCTCTGTGCTCGCTCAGTCCTCTGGGGCTTTGTCAACAACAACCTCAGCCAAGCCAGCCAGAGGCGCGCGCGCGCGTGCGCGCGCGCGCACGCACGCACACACACACTCAGCCGAAGAGAGTGAGAGCCTGGGAGACTAAAGCCGTTACCATGTGAGAAACACACATCCAGGATAACAATAGAGTTTCATGCACACGCACTTCTGCTGGTGCAAATGGACTTGTTTGTTGCTGGGTGTTTGACAGCAGTTGCATCAACAGCAGACGTCTTCTAGGCACTGTAGTCCTCTCACCTGTGGGCCACACACCAGACCTAGTCGAATGTAATCTATCCAGGATCCTTTTCATTAGTCTTTGCTATGTTTAATTGGTTTTGTCTGATCTTATCTAGAAAAGGCATGCATCTCTGCGGTTGTATTATCTCAAGAACCTGTATTGGTTAGGACCCAAGAACGTGCAGTAACAGCGTGAAGTTGTTTGGATGAGACGATTTGCGACAAGTAAATACAAACTAGCCGAGTTACCCAACACGATGAAAGCACGGTTGTCACGAGAAGTAAACCGCCAACACCCACCAGGCTAATGGAACTGATGGACCAATCCAGAAAGTGCAGTCTACCCCAACCTCATCATTCCATGCTGACATGTATTTAGGAGGATGTGAAATACTCAGGTCTGGCTCCCAAACAGTCTCTTAATTAGGACCTACATTCACCTGAAGACAGCACATTGGGGGGCTGGCTCAGGTGGATGAGAGGTGGTGTACAGGATGTGGAGAACAGGCAGTCTGCCAGCAAATGTAGGTGTACAGAAAAATCACAGATGCACATATCAATAAGCAAACATACGCTCGGGCACACGCGCCTGACCTTGGCTGGTCTGTCCTGCTTGTTTATTATTGACTACTTCCATGTTGACGATTTGTTTATTGTTGACTGCTTATATGTAAAGCATGGATGTCTTAGGCTGGAACTGTCTCCGTGAACCTCTTTTTTGGATGTGGAATAGGTCGTTCTCAATTGTGGGACTAAGAAAAGGTTCACACACACACACACACACCTCAGCAGAGCTTGACAGGGTGAGTCAGCATGTTCTAATGTAGTTCCAACCAGGGTGGAGCCCAGTGACAATGTCACTGGCACACACATCAACACAGGACACAGCATAAATTGTCTGGCTGTTTAGACTGCTGACCTTAAACTTCCTCTGCCAGTAGGCTGTTCTCCCCCCCCCCAAACCAGCATGTCAGCTACCCACTTTCAAACACATAGCCAGTCAGAATACCATTCATCTAAAAGTCCTTGGTTCTATAAAAGGTGCTAACTATGAAAAACTAAAGTACGGTTGAAGAAAGTTAACTTGACTGTTAATGAAGGCGAGAATGAAACTTGCCAATATGGCAGACAAGAGATAATCGCACACTGCTAGGTTGCTCATTCAGCCGGATGAGACTGCCTGACAGCTCCAAGGACCAAATGATGGCAGCGATGCTGAATTCTGTTTAAACTAGTCTCCCTCACCTAATCACATTCATACTCCACCACAAACCCATTTACTGCCACACATGTACAAGCTGACAGTTAACATAGTATGAACGACTTATATAAACAGACACTGGTACGTCCGCACCTAACTGAGCAACTTGGAGTTACATAATTACCTACCAAGTTCCACTGGAAGGCTAGTAGTGCAGCACCAAGGCGTAACTAGCACCAAGGCGAAATTAGCTAGCTAACCTTAGCTGGAGAGGATGCGCACTTGCTTTCGCCATTAAATGCAGGCAAACAAGCTAGCTGTCCAAACAGTGTTAATGTGCTGTAAGACCTTGTAAGGTGGCTCAACAATCACAGAAAGATAAAGACCATTTCACGATTTTGAAGACAGGGTTTGCATAACTGCTTACAGTTTACAGCCTCGCTACTAGCTAACTAGCTACTACTAGCTAGCCCACGGCTAACGGGCGGCTAAACAGAAAGGGGAAAGGAATCAAAACAAATACAAAGCAAAAGAAAAACAGCATGAACATGAAAAAAGTTGGCGAATTTGACTTGCAAGGTGTGAAATACGATGGTATCAGTTTACTCACCCGAGACGCACAAACACCTGGACAAGTGCAGAGATTTGACAGGTCCAAGAGCAGACGCTGCTTACTTACTGGCTAGCGGAGTAATCAGTGTGCCTGTGGATTGACACAATAGCGGAAGAGGGTGGAAGAGGCGGTCCTATCGACCTATCCGTGGGACCTATCCTCCCGATGAATGGACAACCTCACCCACATAAACACACACTTACAGGAGAAAAGCCCCCGGTGTAAAGGTTAGGACAGCGTGTACTTACTGATAAACGGCCACCGATTTTCTGTCGCAGAAATTTAAGGCATTCGAAAATAAATTATTTGGCTGACATTTGTCTAATCCCTGATATTGCATGTCTTTATGATACCCATCTGGTCTTTTCATTCCGATTTTTTCATTCTTTTAACAAGATCGGACAAAATGATTGTCAAGCCATCCCTCAAAGATCATTGTATGTGCCATCGAGTTTTTACTCCCTAGTGGAATAGAGACAGCACATTTTCCTCATCAAAAAACAAAAGAACCAACGACCATGCTTAAAGAAGGGGTGGATATCAGTTCTCAGCATGCTGTACATATTTAATGAGGGATATATTTGGCAGCTGTGTATTATCCTCATCAATAATTAAAGACATATCACAATCAAGTCAAGTAAGCAATCACCAATAAATGCCTTGCCCTCCCCTCTTTCTCACCCCCCCCCCCCCCCCCTTTTCTCCCTGACCTCACAGACCACCAGTAGCCTGCAATGACCCAGTCCAGGTGAGTGTGTGCATCAATTGTGTTGTGTGCGCGTGTATTTGAGAGAGAGAGAGAGAGAGAGAGAGAGAGAGGGAGACTGAGACTCTCTCTCTCTCTCTAGTACTCCTCCTTTGTTTTCAATTGTTTTCAATGTTTGGTATGACAAGAGATGATGGGTGGACCAGACAAGTTCTGATTACATAACTCTGATGGTGTGATCAGATGAGATGAGATGAGAACTGTCTCTTCTCCATTATGACCTCTCATGGCTCCCTCAGTAGAACACAGAGCTGCTTGTCCACTCTCTCTCTCTCTTTCTTTCTCTACTTCTCACACATACACACACAGATTGCACAAACAAACAATATACCAAAGCCTGCACTAAGAGCACAAACAATTAGTGCTGTGTCAGAACATTTCTTCAATAGTCCTTCACATCCTGAGAGGGAAATAGATAGAGAGAAAGAAGGAGAGAGATTGATGATCAGGCTTCAGCAAAATTATTTCACTAGAATTATTCATGGTAATTACACCAATAGGCCATGGAGAAGAATACCACAGCCAATTTTGATAAGGAGCAACATTCTCTGTTTCCCTCACTACAACTATGGATCAGCACCCTAACCTTTATTTTGGTGCTGAACATGACGGGGGTAAATGTAAAGTATTTTATTGAACATGCTGAGTTGCCCTGATGATAAGCAGTGTCTACTGTGCTACAAATGACATGTACGTGGCTAATTATGCATTATGGACATGGTCTTGTGTTTTGCTGTTGTTTTAATTGACGTACTGTTAATGTTTAGACCAAGGATTGCTTTGATTTAGTGGTTTGTTTCTCTCCTTCACACCTTCCTGTGAAACACGCCCCAGTTTGCCCTTGCTATGTCCTCGCTTTGTGTTTTTTCACCACAGGGTGGCAATAGAGGGCTGTGCCAGAATGCCATCCTTAGTCTATCCCAGTCCCCATGAGTTCCAACAAAAGGTACCATCATATACAGTAATGACACTGCGCCTGCTGATTCCTTCCAGGTAGTATATATAGTGACTAGTGAGCCGTATCAAGGGAAAGGGTTTGGAGGCATGGGTTGTGGATTGAGATAGAACCCAGGCCAATGAAGAGCTGGGTGGATATGTACATACTGATGAATGCATATGTGTGTGTGTGTGTGTGTGTGTGTGTGTGTGTGTGTGTGTAAGAGTTGCACAGAGCTCCTCTAAGGATCCAGAGCAACACTGCGGGGGGTCTCAGTGTTCATCATCACCTCTCTTATCTAGGCCACGGAGATGTTGGGAAAAGAGGGGGGGAAGAGAGTTTAGCACACTTCCCTGCCTCAGTAAAGTCCAGGAATCTGTGTCCAAAGAAGACATCTTGAGAAAGAGAGGATTTGCAATGAGAGGGCAGTGAGCCCATAATGTCAGAGTTTTAAAAAGCTGTTGTCCACAGACTACAGGCTTTATGAGCCTAATGTTTGAGCAAACCTGCTTACTTAAGAGGAACCGCTGGTTATCCTAGTTTGCTTAAGTGCCACGAAAAGAGCATGTTTGCAGAGAAGTGAATTTCCATCAGTCTCGTGGGTTTTTGCTGGTTGTTGCAGTTGCACGGTCCATTCTCCATGTGCAGCGGGGTACACTGTTTCTGAATACATCTTCATAAGCACGGAACCGGCCCCGCTGATATACCGTGGCCATAACAACCCCTTCAAAGCCATGGTGTGGATGAGTGGGTTCCAATTACAGACAGCACACCACATATCTGCTGAGACAGCACTTCTCGCCGGTTCTCCAGCTCTTTTTGTCTTTGTGAGGGGGGACGGAATTCCGCCTTTCCTTCCCATTGGTGGCAGGGACAGAAAGATCTAGGATGGGGGGTGAGGGTGGGGGGTGGGGGGGTGGATGACGTTAATGAGGAGGGTTGGATGCTAATGGTCTCTCCTAAGACTCTTTCTTTCTCTCAAACACACAGATGCATTCTCAATTTCCCAGCCCTTACGCCCTCTTTCTCAACTTCTCTGTGTTCTGTGGTGGTATATATATATGCACACCATACATTTTTGTCTCTACAAGATAAAAAATGATTTGTTCTCAGTTGTCTTCCATTCAGGTCTGCCAAGGGTTGGCAGATGTCCCACACACCCACACTGGAAGGGGTGTTTAATTCACCAATATCTCTGTTGTGCAAAGGAAGAGGCAGCTACACAGAAGAGCTTTGTACCCAAGCAGCGTGCATGTGTACATGCTTGTGTGAAGGACATCCAGTCCAGCTGATGGTATACTTTGTTGTCCTCCCGTTTGTTCAAAGAGCAAACAAATCAAGAGACAATACAAAAATTGAGGCAGGAGTCATGTGCCATCAGAGTATGTGGATGAGACAGGCAGGCAGGCAGGCAGGCAGGCAGGCAGGCAGGCAGGCAGGCAGGCAGGCAGGCAGGCAGGCAGGCAGGCAGGCAGGCAATGGTGTTGTAGGCCAAAAAACAAAAAGAGAGAGGGAGAGAGAGAGAGATTGGGAGGGAGGGACTGAAGCAGAGAAACATGAAAGAGAAAGAGAGCGCAAGAGAAAGGCTACCAAGATTGACAGAGAAATATATAGATATAGAAGGGAACAGTGGATTCTACTATCGTTACGCTCACTCATAGACAGATACAAAGAAGAAGTCCTCTTGATCAAGGTAATGGGAGTCCTTTTTGAAGAGGTTAAATGGGTGCGTTGGCGCTATTAAGTAGTCATTATGGACTAATTACTGTGTGTGCCTGTCAGTGTGTGTGCATGTGCATGTGCCCCTGTGTGCATGAAGTATTATTTTTCCCTTACATGTAGTATGCCGTCCAGATACGTCTCTCTGATTGGCTGACTGCTGTCGCCCTAGAGACAGCAGGGTACATGATCATGACTACAGTATTCCAAAAGCATAAACATCTTGATTAGTGCAAAGGATTGTGATGATGGCTGCGAAACCTCTGTTTAAGGTGCTTAACTTAACTATACCGTACTACGTTACATTTAACTGAATAGGCTACTGTACAAAAGAGCCTGGGGCACGTTTCATTGTTATCAATACCACAGCAACGAAAGGAAAGGAGAAGCAGTTAGAGAAAATGTCATAGAAAGAGGGAAGCATAATGAGTTGGCTTGGAGCTTGTGTCGAAAATGTATTGAAAGATGACACGCTCTCGACCCACAGGCCCTGCCTGCGTGCGTCTGCATTTGATTATGTTTTGTTTGTAGTTGCGTACGCGTGACCGAGTTCATGCGCGTACTAAAGTATGTGAGTAAATGATGAGCGTGAGTGTGCAAGCATGTGTTTGTGCTTGTGTTTGTCAGCTACCACCCTGCTGCCCTGTGTCTCAGTAAGCAGAATGGTAACCTAAGACGAAGAAACTCTTAGCGAGGATAACGCTGATGCAACCTGGCTGCAGGCGAGAGAGAAAATCATTCAGAATCAACTTTCGTTATGCTAGATATCTATCTTAAAAGACTAAGTAAATGCCTGGTGGCATTTTCACAGGGACAGTCTTTGTTGGCCTCTTCACAAAGCTATTCCACTCCTTAAATGTTGCTTCGTACATTTTTTGTTTAAATATTTTTTCTCTAGACTGAACTGTATTGACTGTAGGCTACTGTGTTGTTTGCACTTGTCTTGTGTTTTCATTTAGTTTAGCTCGTGTTTCTTTGTGTTGTTTGTTTCCAAGCCGGGCAGGGGGCAGCAGTGAGCAGCCGAGATGCTCTTTTCTCAGACAGACAGCGGCTCGTCACCAACAGAACCGCTTGGAGCTGGGCGGAGAAAAATACCCTCCCCAGCACACTGTCTCTCTTTTCTTTACCATTTCATGCCGCACCAACGAAGGAGGAACCGTGCAGAGTCAGGCAGAGCGCGAAAGACGTTAAAGTTAATGGAATAATTATTGTTTTTAATCGGGGAATACTACAAAAATCTGTCTTTATTGCGTTTAACTTGCTCCATTGGTTCTTCATTCTGCGCTGTTGCATGCGGTTCAATTCGAGGCTAGCGAAGATCGTTTTGCCTTTTGATAGAACTGAACTTCTGCCTCTTTCACGTAGAGGTTTCGTTTCTGTGCTTCAGTTGTTGTAAAAGCGGAATGAATGACAAAGACAAAGGCTGATGTTAATTCGCCAACTCACTCTGTCTCGCATAAGGAACGGAGACACCGGCTCAAAATGGACAACGGAACCGAGAGCGCCGACAGCGGGTTGGCTCAGCCACAACAGCAGCACCAATTTGAGGAGCAGCCCGCGGTGCCGCCCGTTCAGCTGAACGAGAAGAAGAAAATCAACCGGGCTCCGTCTCCTGCCAGACCTAAGGACGTTCCCGGTTGGTCTCTGACCAAGATCCGTGGAGGAATTGGAACCCCGACTCTCAGTGTCAAACCTGGCTCAATACATCTAGGGAGCAGAGTCTCGAGGCGCAGCCCCGTCGGTGGCAAAGAAACCAAATCAGAAAAAGCAAAAATGGCAGGGAAATCAACATTATCGGTTGCCAGCGCTCAAAAAAGCTCAAAAAGTGGTCGGAGAAAGGTATCTGACGCCAGTTTAGCTTCTGACGACATGAGTAAAGATTCTGGGTGCGCTCCAGGGAAATTGTCTCCAACCGACAGCAGTTCAGAGCTTTCTGACTGTGCCTCAGAAGAAAACAAGCTATCCAACGACGCTCTCAGCAGTGATACTGAATCCAGCAGCCGTGGCGGGCGGCCTGAGGTCAACAAACGGACCCAAGACGAAATGCTGTCAGAGAGAAGCCGTGGACACCAACATGCCAAGACCTCGGGGGAGAAGGACCGACTCTCGCTGGGAGCAGAAACGGGGGAGGGAAGCATCTCTCCCGGGGACGAACGCTCTCTTACCTCGTTCGACAGCCGAGTGCCAGCCAGCACTTCACTGGCCTTTTCTGACCTCACCGAGGAGTACATGGATGGAATGCACGAGGAGTTCGTCAGGGAAATCGAGGAACTGAGATCAGAGAATGATTACCTCAAAGTAAGAGAGATGTTTTCCCCACTGCAAATTTGTTTCTGTTTGTTAACGTCAGTCATTACCATATCAATCAATTATTCCGGCATTTGGGTAAAAACACACACTTTACAGTAAATCATAAGCAGTCCTTCGGATATAGCCTACTACCCTCCGAAATAAATACATGTATTAATATAGGCTACATTATATAGCCTATGTGTCCAATATTATGATTAGGCTAATTGATTGATTGACCCTCGCCTCCTTCCTTCCACCTCCAAAGTCAACATATCCAGACTGTGGAGGTGGCCTCATTAGAGATACCACGAAGGTGGTGTTATCTCTGATAACACACCACTTCAGTTGTCGTCCAGGTGCTTGTACTGGTCTGATGCGTGATCAAAAAAACGGAGGTTGGATACGCAGGTGGCTTCACAGGCACGTCGTTCACTCTTGTTACGCACTGAAGGATTACCGTGACCGCGGTAAAGACGGCTTGGCTAATTGCACTCTGTCATCTGTTGTCATCCAATGTAATAGGCGACGTGCGTCAGGGTAGACATGTCTCAGAGGAGGGTAAACAGGAATGAATCCAAATTAAGCATAGCTGTATACGCGCACTAGGCCATAATCAGACATAGATTAAAATATGTCCTAATGGAAAAGTTCTCTTCGTGCATCTTTGACAAATTATTTTTCAAATCTGGAAAAAAAACTTGAAAGAACTGGCCTGTATATTTAAGCCATGTTAACTGGTTGCCAATCAGTGGTTGATTACCGTATAGGGTTTGGAGTGTAAGAACACTGCCCTCACATTGAGATTGAAGTCTTCATTGAAATTTGAGGTGAGCTCTCCACGCTGTCACGTCAAACTGTAAGTGGCTGGTGGGTTCTGAGCATCTTCATCTCTATACCTAGGGACAGCTCCCCACTAACTCTACATCTCTAATTGACTGTGGAAATCAGGTCATCCGTGACATTGGAGTAGATCGAGCACAGTTCTGTGTCTTACACATTCATCACTCGTTCGAATCCCCCGTCCCACCCTCTCTCTCACCGACATGATCATCTGCAGATGTTGGGCATCCCGGGGGCATCACCCCCACCCAGCACGCCAGGGTAACAGCACAGCACCGTTACGGGCTGCTAGCGCCGTGCGTATGCTGCAGTCCAATCCGCCCAGTTATTGAATGCGCCTCGCCGGTAGCTTCACTCTCTCCACATTGTTTATGTTACCGGGGCTCACCGCGCGCGCACAGCGGGAACGCGCGCTCCTCCGCAGTGTGTGACCCACATTCTCCCGTCTCGTGGCGCTGTAGTAGTAGGTCTGTATGACAGCGCAGCGGCCCACACTTTTCCCTTCATATTAGCTCCACTTGAAGAAAATGCTACAGACTCACACGCGCGCACACATACACTCTGTTCTTACTAAGCTACCGCATAAATACTTTATATATTACTATGGCTCTGTTTGAGGTTAGGGAGATTTGTAGTAAAGCGTACATACTTGTTATGTAACACATGTGCAGTCGCTGTCAGTTAGTTACCTCAGCTACTACAGATATAATGATGTAATAGTCCACATCAGTGGGTAATATACGTTATCAGACAACCTTATCACCTAGACGTCCAGTTCTCTACTGTTGTTCTTCCTGACTGTATGTCTGTACTGTACTGTGTGTATCAGTCATGAGAAAGGTTAATGGATCAAGGTCCGAAGCAACGTTAGTTTTGAGGAAAATGTCAGGACAGAGGAACCACACTACCGCTCCTCTAAGTTCAACTCTCCCCCTCTCCACCCTTCAATCCACCTCTCCTTCCCTCTCCACCCCATATATCCCCCTCTCCTTCCCTCTCTACTACCTCCACCCCAACCTCCTTCTCTCTCCACCCCCTCCTCTCCCACTCTCCACCCCCACCCAGGATGAGATGGAGGAGCTGCGCTCAGAGATGCTGGAGATGAGGGACATGTACCTGGAGGAGGACGTGTACCAGCTGCAGGAGCTGAGGCAGCAGCTGGACATGGCCAACAAGACCTGCCGCATCCTGCAGTACCGCCTCCGCAAGGCCGAGAGGCGGAGCCTGCGGGTGGCCCAGACTGGCCAGGTGGACGGGGAGCTCATACGCACCCTGGAGCAAGACGTCAAGGTGAGAAAGTGTGTGTGTGTGTTTGATACGATAAAAGACACATGAATGTCAGAGGGTCCAATTAAGGGACTTTGAAGTAGACTTTGAACGACCGAGCAGGTCGTTCACACCCAACACATCTGAACAAGAAACAGCGACACACGGTTTGGTCATGAAGGTCAAAGGTCATACATAGGTGTTACTAGTAGAGAACTCTCTGCCGGTCAGTTCTCCCGCTGTGGATTCCAGGGTCTAGTTACACATCAAAAACTTGCATGGTTCCGACAACCTCCGTTCAGACACCGCCGCACAATGCAGCTTTTCTTTCGTTGGCCGACGGAGAGAAGGTGGATGTTGAAGAGGAGGAAAGAGAGAGAGGGGGAGAGGTGTGAAGGTTGAAAGAGGAGTGGAAAGACGGAGAGAGACCGTTGGGAAGAGGGTAATGATGTAATTCCTCGGGGGTCAGTCCTTGTTGCTGTTCCTCTCCATGCCTCCCGTTGTTTATTGTGTGTGAGAGAGAGAGAACAGAGAGAGCGAACAGAGAAAGAAAGCAAAGAAGAACAGTGTCCCTTTTTTAGCCTAGCTAATGTTGTGCCTCGCGGCGTGGCAGTGCTGACTCGAGGGATTCTGGGAGATTTGTTCCACTGCCGAGTTAAAGTCTGGGACAGCCAATCACAGTGGGAGTAGGCTGCAAGGCTTTCTGGGTCGCAGAGACAAGGCGCTGTCTAGAGAGGCTATTAACACAGGAAACCCCAAACAAACTGCTGGGAAACCACCCTGGTCTCCTCTTTTCTCTTATGCCCAAATTGTGCCTCCAACTCCCTTCACCTATTTTCTCTCTCCCCCCACTTCCTCACCCTCTCTCCCTCTCTTTCCCTCCCTTTCTTTCTCTCTTCCCCCTTCCTCCTCTCTCCCCTCTCCTCTC
Source organism: Plecoglossus altivelis (assembly GCA_036571765.1). NCBI lineage: Eukaryota > Metazoa > Chordata > Actinopteri > Osmeriformes > Plecoglossidae > Plecoglossus > Plecoglossus altivelis. The sequence continues at coordinate 18,052,392 of BROE01000021.1, read as the reverse complement.
AACACATAGCAGATTGTTTCCCCTGGCTACCGAAGCAAAGCCAGATCAGGTTTCACCCCCCCCCCCCTCTAGTTCTCTGTTCTCTCGCACAACCAGGGTCTTCTGTGTGTGCCTGTGTATGTGTGTGTGTATGTGTGTGTGGTTGTGTGTGTGTGTAAGATGTGCTCTAAACATTCTCTGGCCCCCTTGGCTACCACAACACTGCGTCTCTGAAACAACAGTTCCCAGAGCTGAAGGGCGCTTATCAAGTCAGTTTAGTGTGTTACAGCAGTCTAAACATCTTTCTAATGGATGGTGTGTGTTGCTAGTTTTAACTACACCTGTGTACACCATGGAGTGTATCCAATACGTACTTGTTCCCCATGTGGTTCAGTGTTGAGTCACACAGAAACAAGCCTGTCGTTAAAATCCTGGGGTTGGAATTCAGGAAGTTACTCCCAGTCAAACCACCCAGTGTAGATGCGGCCGGTCTGTATGATAATGACTCCTTATTTTTCAGCGTTGCAGACAACATGGCACTCCCATGTCTCTTTCAAAAACACTTTTAACGACTGAACTTTCTCTTGGTTTAGTGTTTCCGAGACAAATGGTGTTTCTATGTTAAGTCTTGATTTATGGCTCACATGCATGAAAAGTCTTTTTTATTTGTCTCATTTTAACGCAGGAGAACAAAATATGTACCCAGGACCAGCTATGTACTGTATCAAAAATGAATAATATACAAATGTACATTAAGTTAAAAAATGATGAATAGGCATCTCAGCTAAAACCTATTACGGTAATACATGACTAGACATTTTAAAGCAGTGGACCATATCAGCATATTAAACCAGAGCAACATTATGACAAAGCTCAACAGCAGCACAGCACAATGATTTAAGATGTAGTTATAAATGTATACATATAAGGAGAGATCGGTCACTAAGGCAGTATAAGTATACAAACATTCACACGCAGGTTATGCACTGTCCGAGAAAGAACTGACCATTCACTCCCAAAATGGTGTTATCCCTAAGCATAACCCTAATCACGTTTACCTAACACGAATTTCAAACTAAACACTCTTAAAAAAAGGTTTGTTGCAGGGCCCAAAAAACTTCCCACAAGGTCATTTTCTTCTTAGTTTGCTGTCCTTGTGGGGACTTCTACTCAGTCAAACAAGACCACACACACACACACCCACACACACCCACACCCACACACACCCACACACACACCCACCCACACACACACACCCACACACACAAAATCCCACGCCCTGCATCTCGAGAGTGAGGGGGAAGAAGGTGTGTGAGTGCGTGTCCTGTGCCCTGATCGCATGCTGTTCTACTTCCCACATCCAGCCAAAAAACATCTGCGTCATGCGACAGGAAACGGAGCACAGCCGCAAGTTTTCTCACGATGTCTTCAAACCTTATGGACTCGAGCATGACCGGCAAGTGTTAGTCCTGCATGACTCAGCATCTCTGAGGTGCTCTGAAACTGAGTTTCTGTTGTGTTTCAAGACCGTGTTAGCCTCAGAAGCTAAAGACTGAGGTGTTAGCTTAGCTTAATTCATATGCAGAAGACTGGACCAGCTTAGAGTTCATATCATCTGGTGGAAGCTGGATACAGCTGTTCCTCTGCTCCAAAGAGGAAGTCCAGTATTTATAGCTACTTTAGATAAGGTTTTGACCACACTGTGTCTCTTTTCTACATCTCTCTGTTCTATGGCTCTCCCTCATCCCTCTCTTCCTTATCTTCCTGTGTTTACATAACGCTAGGATGTGAGGCTGGCTGGTCTCAATAATATCCTCTCCTGCCTATAGGAGAGAGGTTCTCTTGCATAGCAACAGCATGCAGGGGAGAGGTGTGTGTGGGGGGCGTGGTGGGCAGGAGAGAGGTGTTGTGTTGTGGGGGAGTTATGGGGTGTGGGGACGGGGGTGAGAGGTGTGTGTGTGGGGGTGGTGTGTGTGTGCGTGTGTGTGTGGGGGGGGGGTTAAGGAGGAAGCTTGGAGTTTTTTTTCCCCTAGTTTTATTTCTGCTCTTGTTCTGTTTCTGAGTGCGTGATAGATTTGATCCAGAGCCTTTATTCGACAAAACACACAGAGTCAGTATCCATGTGTTAACCAGACCCTGGCACCTTCGTGAAGCTCTGTACGTTCCAGGAAAGTGTTTGCTGGTCTACCATGCCTGTGCTGCTGCTGGCATGTGGGCAACAACACACGCACACGCACGCACACGCCCAAACACCAAACTATTATCGTGCAGGGTTTAAACCTCTCACTCTTTCAAAAGGATGGCAGATTATCTGCTCAATCAACACAGTGGAGTAAAGGAGAAGGAAGGGAAGAAGAAGGAAGAAGGAAAAGAGGGTAATAGAACTATTAAAACAGATGCATTGGTAAACCATGTCCCATTGACTTCGCAAAGTGCTGATCATAGTAATTATGAGGGCCTTTGTCTGTTAGAAGTCTGTTGGTGGGGGGGGGGGTTGAAGGAGGAAGCTTGGAGTTTTTTTTCCCCTAGTTTTATTTCTGCTCTTGTTCTGTTTCTGAGTGCGTGATAGATTTGATCCAGAGCCTTTATTCGACAAAACACACAGAGTCAGTATCCATGTGTTAACCAGACCCTGGCACCTTCGTGAAGCTCTGTACGTTCCAGGAAAGTGTTTGCTGGTCTACCATGCCTGTGCTGCTGCTGGGACCATGTGGTGCAACACACACGCACACGCACGCACACGGCCCAAACACCAAACTATTATCGTGCAGGGTTTAAACCTCTCACTCTTTCAAAAGGATGGCAGATTATCTGCTCAATCAACACAGTGGAGTAAAGGAGAAGGAAGGGAAGAAGGAAGGAAGGAAGGAAAAGAGGGTAATAGAACTATTAAAACAGATGCATTGGTAAACCATGTCCCATTGACTTCGCAAAGTGCTGATCATAGTAATTATGAGGGCCTTTGTCTGTTAGAAGTCTGTTGGTGCTGAGCGTGCAGTTACAGTTTAGTTAGACTGTAAATATCGATACCTCCAGACGGTACTGTAAATAAAAGAGCTTTGCTTTGTAAGTACTAATATGGATCATCAAAGAGGAAAATTCGATATGCTCGCTGAGGTTGTTGACAATTGATATATAAAGTTGGCGAAAAGCTTAAAATAGTTTAAACTAAATGTTCAACGTTTGTGTCAGAGTATACGATTACCGATTCAATTCAGCTGCTCACAGCTATTCATCCATTGTAAATACAATATTATGTATGAACAGGACCTGGTTGTAGGACAGCATCCTATTCCTGATGCGGGCACAGTTTGGAATGGTCCCAAGGCCCGGGCTTTTCAGGGTTCAGCAAAGTCATAGTTGACATTGACGTTCCTCACCCGCATCTCAGTCCCTCTTACACACACGCTTCCTCCTGCATTACCAGATAAGATCAGATAGGGGTGATGGTGCTTGTGGTGGTGTGGGAGGGAGGGAGGGAGGGAGGGAGGGAGAGGGGGAGGGAGGGAGAGGGTAGTCCTAGTTGGCCGTTGGGGTAGCAGGGCAGAGCTGGCAGGGCAGCTGGAGTAATGGAATGTAGCCAGGCACAGAGGCTAGAGGAGGAACAGGCTGCTGTTTGTTATAAACACACAAGTGCACACCCCCACAACACAGAGGGTAAGAGAGAGACATGGACGCTCTTAGTCCACTGCAAAACATGCACAAAGCGAAGCTGTTTGGCCGTTAACGGTCACCTTGTCATGTGATGACAGAGTGCGTGCTGTGTGTGTGTGTGCGTGCGTGCGTGTGCCAAGCTCATATCTTCCGTCTACTCAAGGTGTTCACTGTCTACAGATCAGAACAGAAACACCTTTCATCTGGGGACCAAGACAGACAAAGCAGCACCGAGGAGGGTTGTGGGGGAGCGGAGGGGGGGCTCGCAGAGCTGTGAGAGCGGGGGGACTGTAAATGCGCTAGGGTGTTAACAGCCCGTTAATAAAGATGTTTAATGGCGAAAGGGGCGCAGGCCTCTATATGGAAGAAGCCTCCCTCCGTACACACCCACCTCCCAACCCCCCCCCCCTCCCCCCACTCCCCTTCATCAGAGGAGGGAGAACCAACCTGGAGCCAGGCCAGACAGGGGGGAGCGAGAGAGATGTAGTCTGACCATGTGGTCCCTCCACCAGACCTCTGACCCTCTTGAAGACAGTGAGGAAGAGCGAGTGAGAGAGAGAGGGGAGGGGGGGTGGAGGGGGGGCAGAGGTAGAAAGACACAGAATGTGAACGTTGAGGAGAAAGAAGAGGTGAGAGGGAGTGCAAGATGTAGGGAGCCTCGGGGTGAGAGGCATACACTCTCACACAGAGGGGGGAATTGGAGCATGGTGGAACAGGGCGGTTTGGTTGGTCTCCTCCTGTCATGGGCAACACAGAGGAGCATTGTGGCTCTTAGCTACACATTGACTCTGGTTCAGAGCCAAGAAGAGGATCTTTAGTGCACACATATACACACACACACCAACACACACACTCACAATACACATACACGGACAAACCCACAAACTCTCACAAGCGCGCCTGCACTTACACACCGACACACCAATGCAACTGCAGATTCAAAGACCCGTTGGTGATTTGTAGCTGAGTAATAAAATACTATTCAAAACAGTTTTGTCTGGGGCACAGTAGCAGTTCTCAGCATGTATTGAGCAATGTAGTGCATTCTTTTTAGTACTAGTGCTAATGTCACTCCAATGCTCACGCTGTACCTCATCTAGATGCTGCTGAGCAGGTGCTTGGAGGCCTTCAGTAGACCCACATCTAACCTACAGTCATGTTGTGTCCTGTGTTGACATAGTCTAACATATGAGAGGGTGACGACCATAATCTTGACAGAAGTGATTCTATTAATAATAATGAGCTGTATTTACTGTCTCTTAAGGACGCTTGAGCAATCAACCAAACATCCCATATACATGTGTTAAGGATGCAGAGAAAAACACATTGGTGGATTATCAGTCACCAAAGTCCCTGCCAAAAGGTGTCCATGTTCTTCATCTCACAGAGGCCTCTGATTGCTGAGTGTGACCTGCAGCTGCCTGGGTCACCTGTCACCGGGCAGGCCAGGACTTGTTGAGTTGAGGATATGTTACCTCTAAGGGCTTGTGGATAATTGCACTGTCATGCTGTGCATTCAAGAGCCAAATAAATGCCTGGCTGTGATACAGATTCTGCTAATGAGAATGCACTGCCAGTGGGCAAGAGAGCACCTTCTGATATGTAGAAAGCAGCTTTATCATGAACAGCAAGAGCGCAAGTTGGGGAAAAAAGGGGGTTAGGTCACTGTGAAGGTACAGGCCTTGACCTCGCCGCAAACATGTGTCACAGCCATATTGCCAAGAGCAGTGACACGGACCATACCACTTCCCGCCTTACTTCCCACCCCCCCCCACTGGCCACAAAGAACGTGTTATCCGCCTGCACAACGAGCTGGACAGCGTGGAGAAGCGGCGCGGCGCTGGAGAAACGGGAGCGAGGTCCGACTGCAGACCTGATGCCACGCATGGTCTCGCAGGCTTAGATGAGAATAGCAGAGAGGAGGGACTAGGAGCAGCGGATTGAAGCGGCGTGGGTGGGGGGAGGGTGGGAGTGATGCTGGGTTAGTTGTCTGGGTAAAGGCGACAAGCTGTGCCTAGCTCACTGAACCTCTCTCATTCTGTCTCTTTCCCTATCGTTTTCTCCTCTCTCCTCCCGTGTCGATTAGTCTTGGAGACCAAAGAGCCCTCTTTCTCCACTTCTTCTCTCTCTCTTTTGCCTCTCATTCCTCTTTTCTCTCTCACAATGTCAGTGGAATAGCTGCTGGCTGGCTACCACCTGCTAACTAGTTGGTACAAGCTGCTAGTTTTGTCGCTAGTCCAGAGACGGAAGATCTTGCATAGCGAAACACTCTGATCATGCCATCACTCTTCTGATGTGTTCTAGGTAGTGTGATTCGTGTGTGTTATTGTGTGTGTTCGTGTGCTTTGCTTCGTGTAAGTAGGCGA
>BROE01000021.1:17806231-18046354 GCA_036571765.1 Plecoglossus altivelis | reverse complement strand
GGGGGGGGGGGGGGGGGGGGGGGGGGGGGAGTGATGCTGGGGTAGGTCTGGGTTAAAGGGCGGACAAGCTGTGCTCTGAGCTGCACTGAAACTCTCTCCATTTCTGTCTCTTTCCCCTTCATCGTTTTCTCCTCCCTCCTCCCGTGTCGATTAGTCTGTGGAGGACAAAGGAGCTCCCTCTTTCTCCACTCTTCCTCTTTCTCTCTTTTGCCCTCTCTTCCTCTTTCTCTCTTCACAATGTCAGTGGAATAGCTGGCTGGCTGGCTACGCACTCTGCTAACTAGTTTGGTACAGCTGCTGTGTGTTGTGCTAGTCCCATGGAGAGGAAGATTCTTTGCATAGCTGACACACTTCTGATCAAGGGCCATCCCCTTTGTTGTGTTTGTGTGAGTGTGTGTGTGTGTGTGTTTGTGTGTGTGTGTGTGTGTGTGTAAGGAGGGGATGGGTTGGCAGGGCTGTTAAAGAGTGTATACAAGGAATATCTGTGTTTCAGCCCTGGATGTAAGTTGACTTCAGCATCTCCAGAACATAGACTCTGATGGCAACAGAAAGTATGAAGAGTGAGCGAGAGATGATGTGTGTGTGAGAGAGAGAGAGAGAAAGAAAGAGTGAGAGAGAGCGAGAGAGAGAGAGTGTGAGAGAGAGAGAGTGAGAGAGAGAGAGAGAGAGAGGCGGTGGAAAAAAGACACACCCACATTCATGAAGGTGGATTCAAGATTTATGAGGTATTGATTTTTCTGTTGTAGCCTCTGTCTTGTCTGCGGCTGGCTGAGGTGAGGGCTGGCTAGACTGCTGCTTTAAGTGTTGCTATCACCCAGCAGCAGTGTTCCCTGGAGATGCAGTAGTGATTCCATCGCTGGGTATTGCCTGGTGTTTTGGTCTTTTACTGTAATGTTAGAAGGTCCTCTCAAAGTTGTGGAACTGAGAGAGAAAGGGTTGGGCTAATATGCTAGCCTCTCGCTGCTTGTCTGCTAGCACCTTTTGTGTGCTAGCCATGCTTTCAGATAAGCAGGGAATAAAGAGGTGGACAAAGGAATCCGGAATGTGACTCCCCCTCCTCCTCTCCCTCTCCCTGCTCCCTCCCTCAATCTCTCCATCCCAATCACTCCATCCCCCCTCTGTCCCCTCCATGAGAGACTGCTGATCAAGGGAATTTTTTCATCCTCCCTCCCCCAACCCCCCTCTCCTTGTCCTTTTCTCCTTCCAACCACATTGATCCCTTTTCCAGCTGTGTTGACCCCCTGAAGGTGACCGGGGCAACACTGGATGGTTGAACGAAACAGCAAATGGCTGGAGGGATGGAGGCAGGAGGGATGGAGAAGGGGCAGTCAACTCCAATGTTGAGCAGAGAACGTGAATCGAAAAGGGGTGTCTACAGCATCAGTTTTGACCCTTGAAGGTGACACTACTGAGCTTGAATGGAGGGATGGAAGGGTGAAGGAAGGGATGGATGGATGAGGGATGTATGCAGGGAGGGATAGAGCAATGAAGAGGGGGGTTCATTCGAACACCCTCCTAAGACAAAATGAAAAGGGGGGGTGGCTACCAAACCTGTGCCCACCCTCTGAAGGTGACTGGGCTGGTTGGAGGGGTACGTGACTGGAGGGGGGTGGGCTTTGGGAAGGAGGGTGAAGAGAGGGAGGGGGCTGATGTTGGTGGGTTATTGGTTTAGCTCCAACTGTGGAGAGATAGGGATGCAGGTACCATGTTTGATGTCCTTCTGTTTTGTCCTTCAGGTGATGAGATGAGTGGTCTCTCTCCCCCTTTCTCTTTCTTTCTCTCTCTCTCTCTCTCTCTCTCTCTCTATCTCTCTCTCTCGTAACCCCTTTCTCTGTCTCTGTCTCTGTCTCTCTCTCTCTCTCCCATTCTCTCAACAGCATTTTATTTTTCCATTACTATTCATGGAAAGCCAGTCCTTATGTTATTTATTGCTAGGAGGAAGTGCTGTCCATTGTTTGTAGGGGCTGGGGAAAGGAGGGGGGCGACCTTGAGCAGGGATTGTTGGGGGAGAGGGGGGGTGTATGAAAAGGGAGGCCCCAGGAAGGTTAGTGGAACATGAGGTCATGTGACTACAGGGCACTTCCTACTTCCTGGTCAAACTCCTCCTATGCTGCATGTTCTCCCCTCAGTTCTCACAACTGGAGAAGAAGCCTACAACAACAATGAGGGGTTTACAAAAGACTACAATGAGCTCTCCCCCTTCCCACCCCTCCCTCACTCTGATCAAATCCCACCGTCAGATTCAGTATGTCAGCCCACAAAGCTGCCTTCAACGATGGACCACTGGAACTCCTGAAGGGCAGTGGTTTGCAGTGGTTTTTAGAGTAATATACCTACATCCTGTCTTGCCCAATACAGCGCGTGCTTTGAAAACTGGAAGGATGGATGAGAGCAATGGTCTTTGCCTCATTGGTCTGTGTCGAGTTTGACACAAATACAGCAGTTCCCTCCTTATATGGTAGAGAGAGAAACAGAGAGTGAGAGAGCTGTGTCCCTATATCTGTCTCTGCTGCTTCTTGGCTTTGGCAAGTCGTTGGTGATCCAGTGTTTAAGGGCATGTGCATACTGCTGAAGATTAATGTGGGTCTGTGTATTTATGTAACACACATGCACACACGCGCACACACACAAACACACACGCACATACAAACCTGTTGAGCTGCATTAGGTGGGTCCTGAGTGCTTCTTTTCAGTTAGCCAAACTGACAAGTTTAATCTGGGATTCACTGCTCATCCTGCTGACCTCATCAGCCAATCAGAGAGCCGAAGCCACGTGGATCGCAGTCCCACATGGCTGGCTGTCATCACCAGCAGGGTCTGTGTGGGTGTGTCTGCTGTTGTGAGTGAGTGTGTGTGTGTGTGTGTGTGTGTGTGTGTGTGTTTGGGCGGATAGGGGGGGTTTTGGTGTGTGTGTGCGTGTGCCGATTAGTAATCCTGACCTACACCTGCAGGCTGTCACAGCGGTGTCTGTGGACCTGTACACCACCCCCAGCCTGTACCTGGGCTCCAACTCACCCAGAAACAACCTCTATTCCTCCTTGACTCCCCCTTCTAACTGCCCTCTCTGACTCTCCCCTCTCTCTCTCTCTAATCCCCCTGTCCCCCTATGACTCCCTCCCCTTGACTGCACCCGTTCTCCTTCGTTCTTCTTGCCCTACCGAGTACAGCATTAATAGTGACAGTCCCCTGTAGTCAAGGTGGCTGACAGTCACAGCTTCCACTCCAGATCCTTCCAGACTGTACACCTATCAGACCTGGACTCATTTGCAAGGCAGGTGGTAATGTGTAACCAGGAACTCAGACTCCTTCCCCTGCTCCTGACCCAGAGCCCCGTTACCCCTTAGACCTGACCCTGACTGTGACCTACTAAACCACTCTGCTTAATGACGGGTCCAATCACCAGCTGTCTGTGTGTGTGTCTGTGAGGAGAAGGTTGTTGTTGTTTTGGGTCTGTTCCAAAGCTTTTTTCCAAGCACCCTTAAATGAGCATGTGTGTTTTTGTGTGAATGTATGTGGGTGTCCTTGCACACGTGTGTGTGTGTGTGTGTGTGTGTGTGCGTGGGGCCTCCATAGCACCCAGGCAGCCAAGCATACAGTCGAGGTCTGTTTGGTGTTTGTAGGTCATCGTGATTGATTGGAACGAGGACTCTAAATGAAGCTAATAAATAACAAGATGTTACTTAACACTGGATGTAACCATGGGACACCTCAGGAAGACTGAGTGGAGACAAAAGAAGCGAGGGAAGGAAAGAAAGAGAGAGAGAGAACAAAGAAAGCCATATAGATGTTTGGGGGTGAGGAAGAGAGAGGCCAGCATCAAAGGAGCACTCCCAGGAGCAGGGCTGTGATACTGGGTCAATTTGAGCCTCAAGTCCTAAGAGACAGCCTAAGGTTGGAGAGGTTCTACACTGAGCTGGAAACTCTTGATTCAGAAACACACACATTCAGAAAGAGACAGAGTGAGAGAGAAAATAATAATAACAGTACACAAAGACATTATCACAGTGGTGAAGAAAACAAAAGATAGATTCTCTAAAGCTCACAACACCAACATATTCACTGCACCAGTACTCGGTTTAATTCAAGACATGCATATGTAGCCCCCAGAGGGCTGGGAAGATAATTTCATGCTCCAGTGAAATGCTTGTGAAATATGAGAAGACTCCTTAAGATCCAGTTTCTACTAGACAGACAGACAGACAGACAGACAGGCAGGCAGGCAGGCAGGCAGGCAGGCAGGCAGGCAGGCAGGCAGGCAGGGAGACAGGAAGTCAGACAGACAGACAGACAGACAGACAGACAGACAGGCAGGCAGTTTCTAGTACATCCACCCTACAGGTATTTAGTTCTCCGTCAAAGTACGAGTCTGCAGGATGGAGCAGGTAGAGGAAGAGGAGGACAAGGAGGAGGGAAACAGACACATCTAAACCAGCACCCTTTCTCTCCTGAGCTAGCCTAGCCTAACCTAGCCTAGCCTAGCCGGCTACTGCTACAACCTTACATGAACCGACTAGCTCCTCCTTCTCCCTCTCCTACCCCAGGCTCTTTATAGGCATTAAAAGGTTTCTAAAGTGTCAGATTATCTCATATATGCTGAGAGCGAGGCTGATTTGTGGAGTCTGGGGCTTCTAGAAAAGTCCAGGGGCTATGCTCTATTCACCGGGGAATCGCTGTTGTCTGGAGAAGCTGTTGAAGTCTGTGTGTGTATGTGTGTTTTCAGGAGGTTGTCATATAGACAGACGATGGTATCTGTAGTCCACATCAAGGCTTTGTGGCTCAAATTAATAGCTCCTCAGAGCCCTAAAGCTTTTTACCCAGCCTGTGAGCGAGCGTGCGTGTGGGTGCTTGTGCGTGTGCATGTGAGTGCTTGTGCTTGCTTGTGCGTGTGTGTGTGCATGTGGGTGCTTGTGCGTGTGTGTGTGCATGTGGGTGCTTGCATGCTTGAGTGTCTGCTGACGTGACCAGTGCATTAGACTGTCAGTGAATCCCAGCAGTTCAGGAGTCGGAATTACATTAATTATACATACTTATGTCATCTGAATCTGAGGGGAGAATGGTTTTAAACAGTCCAGCTGTTTAAGGAGATTTTCAGTCCGACTTGTTTACAAAGTCTGTATTCAGACTCGACTCTGTCCCTTTCTTCTAAATGAGACAAGATTAGATTTGGGTCTATGTCAGGCCTGCAGTACATAAGAAGAGGGGATAAGGGGCGAGGAGAAGAGAGAAGCCAGAATGAGAAGAGAGGAAGGGAGAGGAGAGAATGGGACAATAAAGCACAACTTGAACTTGAACTTGGATAGAAAGACAAGAGAAGAGAGGAGGAGATTTGGACTTGGGCAAATATCTGGACAGACAAAACTGCAAGCAAGCCACCAGTTGTACAGATCACAACAACCATTTTGGATCATACTCATGTTCAAATAAAAACCTGGCCGTAATGTTAGAGACAGAAAAACAAAAGTGTTGAAGACTTTGTCAGTTATAAAGGTGTAGGCCTATTGTACAGTATTAGTATTCTCTTCAGGGAGCAGACTAGCTTGCAGACATTGCACAGGGCAGGGCAAGGGGAGGGCAGACCAGGATAGACCAACCCTGCCTGGGCAGGTCACCTGGCACACACACACACAGCCACACATGCCTCAATCCACAGTACTGCCCTCTATTAATAGTGCTGACACTGTTTATGAGCTTTGATGAGCTGAGGGTCAAATAAAGCAACATTCTCTCTTCCTCTCTCTCTCTCCCTCACTCTCCCCCTCTGTCTCTCTAACGTCATCGCCACGTTGCCAGTCTTGTGATCTGTCGCATGGTATCATGAAGCTGGCACGCTTTCCTTTTGGTCTCTATGGTCATCGTTGCCATGGTGACTCCAGTATGGACACCCCCGCAGGGTAAGGGCGAGGACAGACTGGCAGACGGACTGACTGACAAAGATCTGGCTGTGCCCCACGCTGTAGCAGTGAACTCTTTGACCATAGCGAGAGAAGAGAGGGAGAGACAGAGAGTCCACAAAGTTTCAGTGAAAGCTGTGTCTCCGGTCTATCTATAATCCAGGTATTGACTCCTCCATCAGAAGGCCTGTCTTCAGAGAGAAACAGGTAGAGCAGGAGGATGAGGAGCTGGAGGAGGAGATGCAGGGAGTGAAATAGTCAGATGCATCTACACCAGCTCTGGGCGCCTGCCTTGCTGCATTCAGGGTCCGTTATACAAGTCTGACTTCCATTTTAGTGCTGTGTTTGTGTCATTTGTTCATGTCAGAGCCCTTTCTCTTGAACAGAAAGATTAGTACATCTCTCCTCTCCTTTCCTCCCCCTCTCCTCTCCTTTCCCACCTCTCCTCTCTTCCCCTTCTCCTGTCCTCCCTTGTTCAGTGAAGCAGAACCCAGGTCAGGTTCTCTTAGCGGCTCCAGGGTTCCTCGCTCCTTATCTAACACGGAGGCTCCTCGTCCCTCCTCCTTATCCCTCCTGGATCGAGACCATCATCCTAGCCTGTTGCATAAGAGACAGACATGTCGGCTCCCATCAGCCGGCTAAGAGATTGGATTGACATCAACTTCATCTATTCCACCCCCTCCCATCCCTCTCTGTGCCCCCCCCTCCCCGCTCACTCCCTCTCTCTCTATCTACCCTGCTCGCTCTCGCCCTCTCATCATTCCATCTCTGGTTAAGACAGCCGGACAGAGGCCCAGGCAGGGCTGAGGGGTCAGGCTTAAGAGTCTTATAGGAGGAGGCTGCTCTGTATTGGTCTGATCTGAGGGGTTTCACCCAGGCTGATTATACAGGATGACCGGACCACCCCCTCTGCTGGAAACAAGCAAGACTTTGGCTTTCATATCTGTGTGACACATTGTGGCTTTAGTGTGTCTGATCACAGAGCACAAACGTGTGTACACGTCTGTGTGTGTGTGTGTGTGTTTGGAGGGTGTGATTGTATTGAAGTCTGACTTGGCAAGGTTGTCATGAGGTGCTGACTCTGCTGTCACAAGGCCATCCTTGTCTGTTCTAGTCAGCCTTCCTTCAGGCTGACTGCTGATCCTTTAACCCCCCCCCGTCCCCCCGTCCCTCGATCCTCCCCACTCTGAGTGAGTGTGTGAGTGGGTGTTTGTGTGTGCGCGCATGTGCGTTGTTGAAATCACATAATCAAGTTTGACATCCACGGGGCTCGACCTTAACAAAAAGTTCAGTAATCCCTGTCAAAGTGTCAAAGTGGAAAGATTGTATTTCCACTCTACCTGGGAATAATGGAACAACTGAAAGAAACAGAGATGAGTAGATAAGGCCACATTACACCAGAGATTGTGTGTGTGTGCGTGTGTGTGTGTGTGCGTGTGTGTGTGTGTGTGTGTGAGAGAGAGAGAAAGAGAGAGGGGTGATTCCAGAGGACGCCAGTAGATCATCATCAAAGCCCAGAGGATGCAACATTAACCTCTGCTCTGCCGCAGCCTGCTCTTGCTAGCTAAGCACTTTTCTTTGGTTGCTGCTATCACTGTTGTGATCACACTTCAGGTGCCTTTGTACTGTGTGTGTGTGTGTGGTATTTACATACTGCAGAGATTTAGCATCACTTCCTCATCCAAGCCTTGAGCCCTTATTATCTATTAACGCACAGCCTTCCTTATCAGAGCTTCAGCAAACACGCACACACACGGACCAGAGAGCTCCTAAATTCATTATCACCTAGATTAATGAGTAGGTCTGCTGTGCTCGCTGCAGCCCAGCTTCAACCTGATTCAAACAGCCATCTTCATCACTGCAGTCAAACCCTCCTGTGGTTATATAGAGGTTTGACCATCATAATTAATGAGAAGTGATGGGATTATCACTGAGGGTAAATCAGTCTGAGTAGAATAGATACACCGGAGCATTAGACATTATGTGTTATTAATGGATACAATCATCGGAAGAGTCCATATCAAGTCTATTCCGGGTCCCTTCCCTTTGAAATTCGCACACAACAGCACACCCACACACAGCAAGAGAGAGGCTCGCACACACGCAGAAAAACCAATTGTCTGCTGGCATAAGAAAAGTTTTTTGCAGACTGACTGTTCTGGCGGAGTTCTGAGAGTGTGTACGTAACCCCTGACCCCTGAGGAGGTGCGCAAGGTTCCCCCTTTGCCCGGACGGTACGCCCCCCCGCCCTCCCTCCCTCGCCGCCGAACAGAGCAGGGCTCCGTCTGTTCTGGCTGCTGATGAGATCAAAGCAGCAGAGCGAGATGCATGCTCCCTGCTGGCTCAGACGGGCCTGTGGAGAGGAGGGGGGGGGTGCTGAAGGGGGGCGGGAGGTGGGGGGGGGCCAGGCTGGTGGATAGGAGGGGGTCAACTCTCCTAGAGTCACAAGGAGGGTGTGTCTGGCAGCTCTGGAAGCGGGCCGAGCGAAGAAGAGGCTGTCGGACGAGCTGGCGATTGGAGTGTGCTATTGTTAGATTGCGTGTGTGTGTGAATGGGTGTCATGCGGGCTCCCTGCACTGTAAGCATGCGTGTATATGGAGTGTATCTGAGTGCGAGCATTTTAAATGCCCTGAGTGGCGCTGTGCGAGCAGTGCTCCCGGTACGACTGCAGAAACCTCTCAAAGAGCCACACATCCTTATCTGCCACCAGTGTACCATGAGGAGTCACTTGCCCACCTGTCCGCTGTGGTAGAGAGAGAGCTAAAGACAGAGAGAGAGAGACATAGACAGAGAGAAGGGGAGAGACCCCTGTTGTCCATGCTGTCGTCGTTATTCGTTGCGTTCGTTGTCTAGCAGACGACCGGCTATAAGCAGAATGCCTGGAACTGTCTCTCTTTGTCTTGAGGTTCTCATTCTATTAGTTGTCGCAGAGAGGCGAGAGGAAGGAGGTGAGGTGAGGAAGATAGGAAGGAGAGGAGAATCAGGGGAGGGAAGGGAGAGGAAGACTAGATGAGTGTCAACGAGAGGTGTTTGTGTTTTGTTTTTATGTGTGTCTGTGTGTTTGTGACAGCTGACTCGCAGCAGTGATTTACTCCCCTCATCCTCAGCAAAGCGAGAGAATCATCTCTCCCCGTTCGTTCTCTCCCTGATTCCCTCGTTCCTATAAGATCTCTAATAGACACTCTGCAGCGAGCCAAGCAGTCTAATAACTGGCGTTCTCGTGGTGACTGCAGAGCAGCTGCGCACAAATGTGTTATATCAGACTTGCCACTTAGCCTCCCTCTCTCGTTCTCCCTCTCCATACCTGTCCATCTCTCCCTCTCCCTCTCTGTCTATCACTCTCTCCCTTGCGTCTTTATTCTTTCTGGCAGGTTTCTCGCTCGCCCTCTCTGACTCTCGCTCCCTAATTTTCTTTCCATTTTTCCCCCCGCTTTCAATTGTTTTCACCTCGGTTCCATTTCTCCTCATTTCTTCTGGGACTTTCTTTGCCTCGTCTTTCCCCTCCTCACCTTCCTTCACCTTCCTCCTCCTCCTGTGATGCGAGATAACCTAGGACCCAGAGAAGGGGAAAAGACAAGGTCAAGACAGAGATCTTCCCTGGGGGACCCGTTTAAACGTTACACTCCACTTCCTATTTGAATTCCTGTCAGACAGGGCAGATTGCCAGGATCAGATCAAATAGCCTGCGACTCACTCATTACATAGAACTAGAAGAGGAGGATGGGGGAGGGATGGAGATTTGTACGTTCTTTATCATATCTGAAATCAGAAGTCTAACATCTAAATCCTTGACTTTTTGTCCACGTAAGGTTGAGTGTGTGTGTGTGTGTGTGTGTGTGTGTGTGTGTGTGTGTGTGTGCTTGTGCGTGTGCGTGTGTGTGTGTGTGAACATCTCATGGCCTTAGAGAGAGGAAGGCAGCCCATCATTCAGACATGAAAAGGAAGGATGAAAGAAAGGGGGTGGCCACAGCTGCGTTTGGGCTCTGTTACAGTGTGTCCGTTTGATCAAGACATTACAGACTGAGAGAGAGGGAGGGAGAGAGCGAGAGGGAGAGAGACTGAAAGGTAAACAGAGGTGAAATTAGAGAGTAAAGGATTACAGCTTTGTTTCCTTTATTGGATTCAAAGGGGCCAGTGTTACAGCAGAACTGGGTCAGAGTTATAGAACAAGTCATTGTCTGTTTTCAGTATTCATGTTCTGACCAATAGCCAGAATAGGACATGTATGATCATTACTATATTGTCTATCACAAGCACACAACTATACTTTCTATTTATATATACACACACACACACCTTCTGTGACCAGCCAGCCAGGTTGTGTGTGTGTGTGTTTGTGTGTGTATAGAGGCTGTAACAGGGCCGGCTGTGTTTGGATGTAGTGAGAAGCACTCTCTGATACACAACAGGACATGGACAGATGGCTGGTGTTGGCAGAGCTTGAGGATATGTGTCTGAGTGTGGACGCTTATATCTAAATGTTTGTGTGTGTATTTTCTTTACCATATGGCCTCTCTCCATGATTCCATGACTGTGGTAACAGTTGCTATGAGCTCAGGTGTCCTGTAGAGGGATGATGGAGGGAGAGAGAGGGAGAGAGATGGATGGATGGCGTGTAGAAGCCTTTAAACTTCCACGCTTGATAAAAGTTGCTGGCGTAGATGTGTGTTATTGGGTTTGTCGTGTGTGCGTACGCGTTGGTGTGCATGCATGTGAGTGTGTCTGCGTGTGTGCTTGTGAGTCTATCAGTGTGAGTGTGCACGCATGTGAGTGTGCACGCATATGAGTGTGTCTGCATGAGAGTGTGTCAGCGTGTGAGTGAGTGTGTCAGAGTGTATGTGTGTCTGCGTCGGGGTGTGTGTGAGAGTGTCACCGTGTGAGTGCGCCAGCATGTGTGTGTGTGCACTTCATGTAAATTAGAGCACCTGCCAGCACTGAGTAGGGCCATATGCAAATCGTCTCATTTTCAACTTCACTAGAAACATTGGCAGGCCGTGAGAGAGAGAGAGAGAGAGAGAGAGAGAGAGAGAGAGAGAGAGAGGGTTCAGGGTCAGAAGAGACGGATATAAAGAAAGGGATAGAAAGTGAGAGAGGGATAGAAATAGAGAAATCCACTCAAGGCTTTTCAAGGGGCTGCCATTTCTGTCCGCCATCTTCCTTCTCCCTCTCTCTCTCTTCCTTCTCCTCCCCTCCCCCTCCTTTCCCCCTTTTCACCAGTCAGTTGCGTTGTCCTCCACTGTCAGAAGCAGAGCCCCAAGTGCAGACGCGGTTGCCACGGGAACGTGCTATGGTCTGTAGCATAATGGAGTAAAAACCCCTCCACCACCACCTTCCCCCATCTCTAAATGGAAAGCACCCTGAACGGCAGATTGGGAAATCAAATATTAATTCCTATAATTCTCTCTCCCACAAGGTGCTGTGCCTAAAGAAAGAAGTATGACAGTCTACTTATACATACATTGGCTTTGCTATCAAACAACTCCACAAGATAGCAGAGAACTATCCTTCTTTCACTCTCTCTCTCTCTTTATCTCTCGCTCTCTCTGTCACTTCCTCTATTTACTCCCCATTTGGGTTGATTGTTTTGGAAATGGAAAATATCCCTTCGCCCTCCTCTTGTGGGTTTCAGACCACACACATGAACACAAGCACACACACCCCCCTCCTCCCATCAACCTCTCATCAGCTCCACCTATTGTTGCACTACGACACAAAAGCAGATCGAATAGGAAACAGAGGCGCCCATGCAAACATATAAATGAACATAGAAAACAACTTGGACTCATTGTGTGTGTCTTTAAAGCAATGTCACACACACACACACATACCCAGGCGACCCTGAACCTGAGACACCTCTCCATCTCTCCTGTAGAGGCTGAGAGCGAGCAGCCACCCTGCAAACAAAGAAACCCCACAAGGCTACTATCCCCTCCTCCACTCTCCTCCTCAAAGGGTGTGTGTGTGTGTGTGTGTGTGTGTGTGTCTGTCTGTCTGTCTGTCTGTCTGTCTGTCTGTCTGTCTGTCTGTCTGTGTCCCTCTATGAGTGTTACAGATTGCTGTTGTCATCTTCAGTTAAACAGATCTGGTGTGTGTGCGTGAGCGTGTACCAGATTGGTGCTGTCATATCCATTCTCGTCAGCTCAGTAGTGCTACACTCCTATGCTAATAGGCTATTTACTTCAAGTTCTTTACGTGATGAAGAGAGAGGGGACACCAAACACTGCTAACATGCCTCATCCAATGACACACTGATCCCAAATTTGAAACTGTTCCAACTTTAATTGAACACCCCAGGTTTGTTGGAGATTTTGAAAGGACACCAATGATGGTGCTATGCGGTTGGTCAGTTGGACTGTACATTCACTGTCTGGGACCAATCAGACAGTGAAGTTACTAAACTAAGTCAAAAAATACTGGTCATTGATGTTGTGATTTGGAAACAGAGGTCGGTTGTATTTGTTCTTCTCTATTTATTTCCGACTTCTGTCTTTTCGTTCCAGTGAAGAGTCCTCTCCTCTCAGTCTCTTGTTCTCTCTCTGTCTCTCTCCTCCCACTCTGTCTCTGTCATCTCTCTTACTCTCTGTCTCTCTCTTACTCTCTCTGTCTCTCTCCTCTGTCTCTGTCTCTGTCCTCTATCTCTGTCTCTCTCTCTCTTACTCTCTGTCTCTCTCCTCTCAGTCTCGGTCTCTCTCTCTCTTACTGTCTGTCTCTCTCCTCTCTATCTCTGTCTCTCTGCCGCTCTCTCTCTCTCTCTCTCTCTTCAGTTCAGAGGGCTTTTTCGGCATGACAGTTCAGGTAGAGCAGAAGTCTATCTCTGTAGCTCTCTCTCCTTCTGTTGACTCCCACTGCTCCTTTACATATAAATATGTATCTTGTCTCTTCATCTCTGCTCTGCTCTGCTCTTCCAGTCACCTAGGCAGTAGTAGTACTTGGGTGGCGACGTCTCACCCTCATTATGACAGCCAGTATGAAAGACACTTGATCCATTGTCCGATTATCTCTCTCTTTTTCGCCTACCCCCACCCAACTCATCTTCCTACACATACACACACACACACAGACTCCCCCCCACACACTGGTTATGCAATCCCGGGCATGTTTGTCTTTGTTACCTTGAACGCCACCCGAGCCATGGTGGTGGTGATGTAGGGAGCGGACCGAGCATGCTCACTGGAGCGTTCTGTTCTTCCACTCCGAGGAGGCCTCTCGTCTCCCCTCACTCTGAAGTGTGTGCGTGTCCATGCGTATGCCTGTCTGTGTGTGCGTCCGCTGCATACAAATCAATGTTCTCTTCCGCCTCCCACTCACAAACCCACACAGAACAATCAAATGCCATTCAGCAGTCGAGGGCTTTTATGTGAGTGTTTTGATGGGTCCATTTTCTAACATTTGTTATTGAACCAGTTTCAGATGTCCTTCCTGCCCCTAACCCCTAACTCCTAGCCCCTGGTCCGTAGTCCCTGGCTGGGCTGGGCAGCTTCCAGTGTCTCCTACCTGTCCCTACCACCTCTTTCCATCCCACTCTTTATCCCCCCCCCCTCTCACACACTCTCTCGCTTCATCTCTCTCTCTCGGGTTTAACCTTCAAGCTATAATGTTGATGGAATATCTATTAGCATAGAATCATCAGCTAAAACAACACCTTCAGCGGCCACACCAGTCCTGTAACAACACAGAGGTCGATGCCTCCTAAAGATCGATAGTTGTATTATCTCCCTGTGACAAGCCTATTGACAGAACAGTGAAGTTTAGCTACATTAAAGGACTGTTAAACTATAGCAGGCCAACGTCAGCAAACCCTTTCTGCTGTAGCATCAGGACCTAGCTTGCTTCATGTAGCCAGTTTGTGCTCAGGGCGGTTTTATCTTGGTAGTGCTTAAATCTTCCGTGTTGTTTGAAGTTCTGTGTTCTGTGAGAAGCTTTGGGGACATTCTAAAGGGAGGTTAATGGATCTAATACAAATCCTTAAGCTTCTACTTTTCTTGCTCAACATGAGTTGTGTCAAGTTTTTGTAGTGCTCTGCTTAGGCTGACAGAGTTTGTGATGTTTAGACTTACGTATAAAACACAGACAGGATAGGAGCACTGCTACCCTGTCTCTCTCATGTCCGCACACACAGACACACGCACAAACAAACACGCACCCCTTCCTTTGTTAGCACGTAGTGCGGATAGAGTTGCCAGTTTCCATGGAAACGGTCCTGGCAAGATAAGCTCATACTGCAGCATGTCAGTCAGCCTGTGTTCCAAGGAGTGTGCGTGTGTGTCAAGAATATGATGATTTATGAGGATCTCAGTCTGATGTGTCATTAGTAACGCTACTCATATACTCATTTTATTATCAGATCTCATCCAGCATGTACCTCTTCATCCCTTTCCACTGCGCTCTCTCTCTCTCTCTCTCTCTCTGTCTTTCTCTCTCTCTTTCTCTCTCTCTCTCTCTCTCTCTCTCTCTCTCCCTGTCACTCTGTCTGTCTGTCTCTCTCTCTCCCTGTCGCTCTCTCTGTCTTTCTCCCTCTCTCTCTATGTCTTTCTCCCTCTCCCTCTCTCTCTCCCTGTCGCCCTCTCTCTCTCTCTCTCTGTCTCTATTTACACAAATGCTGCCAAGCGTTATTCTGTACCATATCAGTGTCACCCTGGTGATAAACATCTCCATAGTGATGACAGCCAGGAGGAGTGGGAGTGGGGCTGGAGGAGTTTGCTATTCAGCTTTTATCCATCTACAACTTCAGGGCCAGTCATGCAGACCTGGTGCTGTGGATTGAGCGGCTGAGATCTGACCTCAGATCGGCCTCAGGGGGTGGCTGAGGATGTGTTGTTGTGAGACCTGCTGGTGAGCTCCTGTGTTTGTTCTTTCTGTTTGCAGAACTCTCAGAAGAAGAGAGGAGCCCGGCCCAACAACAAAGCTGACAAGAAACAGTCTCCCCAGGTAACATACACTCACTCTCTCTCTCTCTCTCTCTCTCTCTCTCTCTCTCTCTCTCTCTCTCTCACACACACACACGCGCGCGCACATATTCCCACACACACAGACACATACACCAACATGCACACACTCACACTCATGTACATTCACACACACACACACACACACAAACACTCATTCATTCATTCATTCACACGCACTCACAAGGTCACTCACTCTCAAACAGACACACACTCACACAGAATTAGCTGTCATTCGCTGGAGAGACAGCACAAGTATTATGACTGACTGCAATCCTACATAGATCTCTACCTCTCTCTCCCTGCCTGAGTCTCCCTCTCTTCCTCTCACACACACACAAACATAAACCCACACTCTTTTATTGCAGGGTATCATTAGTTTAACCCACACACTGTACATGGTTGTTAAAAGGCTCCAGTAGTCGTGTTGTTAAATTGACCTGGGAGACCGTCTAGACCCAGTAAGCCCAGTAGCACCACAGGAGGAGTGTCATAGCCATATTGGAGTTTGGGTCAGACCGGGTCACTGGGTCTTACGTAAGGGGGATGGGATGGGATTTGAGTCATATCTTCTGCTAAATATAAGTAGCACTTCAATATTTAAAATGGCTTGGCTAGATCCTCGGGGGCTGGTTTTTCAGACGGATTAGACATCGTCTGGAAATTAGAGACATCTTGTGAAAGGTTTGACCAGGGCTAAGGTTGCTCTAAGGTAGTTGGATGTTTGTATGCTGTTGTACAAGGCTCATGGTTGTGTTTCACACCTGTGACCAATGGGTCTAGACATCCACTTGCAGCCTGGATCAGTCTCTGACCCTTTACAGTACATGCTTAACTGACACAATCTCTCTCTCTTTCTCTCTCTTTCACTCTCTCTCTGTCTCTCTCTCAGGAGGATAGTTCTGACCTGAAGTGCCAGCTCCACTTTGCCAAGGAGGAGTCAGCCCTGATGTGTAAGAAGTTGGCCAAGATGGCGAAGGACAGCGAGGCCATGAGAGACCAGCTGGCCAAGTACCGCTCGCTCTACGGGGAGGTCGATGCCTCGCTGACCGTTGAGGAGGTAGCTAGCAATGTAGCAAACAAAAACCAACTAGCTACTCAACTTTCAACTAGAAAAGAAAAGAAATGCGAAAAGGGTTACGTGAAAGATTGGAGAAACCATCAATCTGTCCCAAGGCTTGTGTGGAGCAAAGACAACTTCCTGTATTTAATTGTTTGTAACTTCCTGTATCTCCCAGGTGGCTGAATCACCCCACACCCGAGAAGCCGAAGTCAGAGTTCACTTGAAGCTGGTAGAGGAGGAGGCCAATCTGCTCAGCCGACGAATCGTGGAACTGGAGGTACGACTGAATGCAAAACTGCATCTCAGTCAGGTTGCTTATGAGAGTGAATCCCTTCACATGGCCAATATTTACAGTACAGTGCAAAAGCCCTTGACACAATTGTAACATTGAAATAGTAAAGCAAAAATGCCTTAAGATAAAGGACATTAAATATATTGAAATAGTTATCCAAAAATATTCAACAATATTCAAGACCTCTGCACAGTCCTGTATATCTCGTTCCTGTCCCCCCCTAGGTGGAGAACCGTGGCCTGCGTGCTGAGATGGATGACATGAAGGGCCAGGATCTGTCAGCTGCCGGTGGCGTTGTGGTGGGGCTTAGCCCGGGAGGGGGAGGAACCGGCCTGGTCCTGAGCGGGGCCTCTGCTGAGAATGTGATGGAGCTGCAGCGCCACCTGCAATTTGTGGAGGAGGAGGCGGAGCTACTGAGAAGGTCGCTCCTGGAGATGGAGGAGCAGAACAAGCTACTGATGAACGACATCAACCGCTACAAGTCTGAGCTGCCTCCGCCCCTCCCACCACACACCACGCTCGCGCTGACCGATGGCCTCTCCTACTCCTCCTCCGCGGCCACCTGCGGCCTGCAGGAGGAAGGCGTGCCCCTCATCAGCGCCGAGGCCCCTCCCCCCCAGGAGGAGGAGCTACTGGTTGCCAGGATGCAGATCGGGGAGCTGACCAACAAGGTGGTTACTCATTCACCAAACATTCACCTGAACTTCATTGCAATGTTCTGAGTTGAGTTGAGTTGAGTGGAATTGAGTTGAACTGAGATGACTTGAGTTGGGTTGAGATTAAATGAGTTGAATTGAGATGAATTGAGATTATATGAGATAAACTGTATTGACTTGAGTGAAATGTAGTTGAACTGAGTTTAGGTGAACTGAACTGAGTTGAGGTGAACTGAGTTAAATTTAGCTGAACTGAGTTGAATTGAGTTAAGCGGTATTGAACTGATTTGAACTGTGGTTACAGGTGAAGAAGCTGCAGTATGAGAACCGTGTGCTGCTGTCCAACCTGCAGCGCTGTGACCTGGCATCCTACCAGGGTTCCTCCCACCCCGCACGCCCCGCCCTCATCACCATGGAGACAGACGCCGAGGCCGGTGATTCGGCCGAGTGCATCCCCAGTCAGGCGTCTCTGCGCGAGGGCCCCGTAGGGGGCGAGAACCGCCCCCTTGATGAGTTGGAAAGAAGGAGGAGGCTGAAGATGGCCGAGGGCGAGTCGGACCAAGACGCTTTGCTGGCCATGAGAGACCAGGCCCGCCTCATCACCACGGCGATCCAACTACTGACCGCCCCAGACTCCAACTGCCTCTCCCCTCAGTCCCTCTACCAGAAGATCTCCACTGGACACGCTGCCGAGGCAGATGCCCTAGAGAAGCCCCCTGTCCTGTCTCTGTCCCAGGCCCCAGAGCTAGCCGACCGGCCCCTGGTTGGGGCACTGACCAGCCGCCTACAGGCCCTGCAGACCCAGCTCCAGGTCTTTGTGGAGCGGGTGGAGACTCTTAGCAGCTCTTTAGCGAGGGACCAGGTGGAGGGGACCTCCCCCCCACCTGCCTTGCCCGAGTCTGGGGACTGTGTGTCGGCCATGGCACCTGTCTCTGCCCCCTGTCCTCCTGACCTGCTGACTGGGGATACCACTGCCCAGCCTAAGGTAAGAACACACTCTCCATCCCACCCTCGCTGTTGTTTCTCTCTCTTTCCTTCTCTCTCTCTCCCTCTCATCCCTTCCCCAGCTCTCGGTCTCTCTGCTCTGGATCGTGTTCCCTTAACTTTTGTTTTGTTTGTGGAGGAAGTTTTTTTCGCTTCTATTCGATTCGGTTCTGCTTGGTTCTTTAAAACCATGGTATTGTTTACCAATAACCCCTGTACCCTCATCCTAGCCACCGCGCTAAGCCCCCACCCTACCTCCCTACCTCACCCCACCCTACCTCACCTCCACCACCAACACTGAATTCCGTGACCGCACGCATGCTCCGACAATGCATTATAAACTGCCATAGACCACTGGCATGACTTGGTACAGATTCTTCCAGATCCTCAGGCCTCAAATGGAGCCTAGTGCTGCATGACACGCGCGATGACATCACACCACGCTGTCGCCTGTTCATCCTAAACTCTGCAGCTTGGAAACCTGAGCCTGATCCTTGCACACCGGCAACTCCTCCACATTCCCTTTGTTATAACGTTGTTAGTGCCGCTGGTGAACGTGTACCTTTTGGGGATTTTTGGGTCAGGAAGTCTTGAGTGGAGTCAGTTAGCAGTGTTGTGCTGTTGGTCGTGTTGTATTGTGGTGATTCGTGGTGGTGTTTTTCCATGTAAAGTCAGTTTGAGCTCAGATAGTGTTGCGTTGTTATGTATAAGATATCTAAGATAGCAATAAGCAAAACAATTTAAGTTGTATAAAATGAGTATGATCTGTAAATGTGTTTTCCCTGTGATCGCTAGCACAGTGTTATATATCTTGTCTTGTAGTCATGTGACACCAGTGTGTTATGCTGATGATAATGATACCTAGCTAGCACCCACCAGTAGGTGCGATGGTAGTTATCTAGTGTTATTTGTTTAGATTGCAGCTCCATTAGAGGCCACTGTTCTGAGTCCCAACACCCTTCGCTCTCTCCTTCCCCTCATCCCTCCCTCCCTCCAACCCTCCCCCTTTCTCTCCCTCCCATTCTCTCACTGCATGGGCACCATGACCGGCGGTTTGTGCACTTGTCCCACCACCCCCCGAACCTTTACTTTTGATTCTTTCAAACCCTTCCCTCCTCCCCCCTCTCCAGCCTTTTCTCCCCCTCCTCATCCTTCTTTCCGTTCTGTTCACCCTAATGTCCTGCGCCTCGCTGACCAAACTCTTCTTCCTCTACATCCTCTTCTTCATCTTATGATGGCCACCATGGCAACACCTTACTGTGTTCACCTTCCGACGCCATTTTGTTTTGTATGATTTGGCTCTTATTGTTTTGTTTGGGTTCGTTGTGTCGTTCATTCCTTCCCACGCTTCTCTTTTCTATTCACCATTCTGTCCCGCCCTCCCCCTCTCCGTCCGTTCCCCTCCTCCGTTCACCCTCTTCTTTATTTCTTTATTCATTTGTTTTGTTTCTCTCATTAACCTGCCCATGCACGCATGCAGCAGCCTGACTGTAGGGACCAATCAGATTGCGAGGTGAAAGGTCAGCAGGAAGAGGCGGACAGCAACAGGAAACAGGAGACGAGCCAAGACCGCGAAGGGGAGGAGAAAGACGCTGCGCTGGTGGGTCACATGAAGCCGCACACACACACACACGGCTCATACATTATTCACGCACGCATACGCGTACCCTCAACACACACATGCACACGAGAACGCACAAAAAGTGCCTCTGTTGACTCGTCATGTGGTGTGTTTGTGTTGTAAATATGCAACCCTCTCCCTTGAATCCTTTAGCTGTTAGCGATGACTTCATTCGCTTTATGAGCAGGAAGTGTCTACGTTGTTTGTTTGGCCTCTCGATAGGACGTCTCTTTGGTAACGCAGGCAGGGCCTGAGAGGGCATCTGCAGCGACAAGGAACAGAGAATCGGGAGTGTGACAGAAGACACAGTAGAGCTGAATAGAAATGCAGTCTGGTGGATCGGTCTCACACTGAAAACATCCCATCTCTCATGTGTCATCCAGTCATCCAACTATATGAATGGATTCATTTCAGAGGCTCGTCTGTGAAACACAAACCGTTTCATGCTGCTCGGCTTTGAAATTCAGTTGTGTGAGTCTGTAAGTGGGTATATTTGTCCTGGCGTGGGTTTGTTTGCGCGTGGGTGCATGTGTACCTGATTGAAAGACCTTGCCGAAATTGAGCTCTTTTCACTCTCCCTCAGTTGGCCAGACGCACACAAACACACACACATTTTGGGTAAGGAATGGAATATGCGTGAAGTCACTCTCTCAGGGCCTAGAAAATATTACTGTAGGTGGATAAGGGAGGGAGTAGGAGTGAGAGGGATGAATAATATTGGTAGGAGGAAGAGGAGTTGAAGAGGGAGAGGAAGAGTCGAAGAGGTATGAGAAATCAAAAGGAGAGATGGACAACATGGGCTATATTGCAGACTAGGACTAGACATTAAGGGGCTGCTGTGCGTTGACCACTCATTAACAGCTCCCAACCAGGAACCCAAGGTTCTCTCTGCACAAACACACAATCAAAATATTGATGAGTGGGGAGGAGAAAGTGCTGAGCAGAGCAAAAACACTTGCAATCTGCCAAAAAGAAATGTGTTGTTGTAATCCCGGCAGAACCCCAGAGCAGGGGTCCTGGGTAGCCGAGGTCCTGTGCTGGCTCATAGGCCTTGTGCTGACACGCGGCAGTATGCGGTCGTCATAGACATAGACACAGCCAGCCAGTACCAGACGGTGATATTATTTCCATCCCACTAAACAAGTCATTTTGGAGCGACCAGCCCCCCGCCCCCCCCACCCCAACCACCCGGGTTTCAGGTTTATACAGTGACCCTTTCATCCCCAACTACTCCCCCTTGCCCCCCTCCCCCCCTTCAACATTCCCCACACATCAGCTAATAAGCAGGGGGTGGGATGGTCTTGGGGACAGCAGAGGGAGAGGGGGTGGGGGGGGTAGTCATGAGAAGCTCACGCTTCCTGTCCTGTGCCTGTCATTAGGTCGTCATGGAGACAATGGCGGGGGTGGGGAGGCGGGTTGGGGACAGACACCAAGCCTCTTGGCAGTCAGCCACGTTTCCCGATGGAACACCTTTTACAAACACTCAGTAGTTATGACACCCTGTAAAGGCTGCTGGGTTAGCAGCAGGGGGCCAATAGGGCCGGCTGGTGGAGCTCTGGAGACTGTATGGAAGGTTACGGTTCAGCAGGGGGGGCTTGGTTATGCTGCAAAGCACGAAATCATCCGTGTGAAAAGTGCTAAAGAATTCAATTTGGCTTGATTCGATTAAGCTGGTACGGAGTGAAGGGTTGTCCTATTGGCCGGAGTTGTGGGCGTGCCCCCTGGCCCCCTGGACTGCTATTGGTTAGCGGAGGATGATGGGCAGAAACGGGAGGGGTCGATAGCTCTCGCGAAGCAGGCAAACGAAGCATGGGACAGTTCTTGGGATGTAAGATGTGTACTGTTCGATCAGTGCATGCTACTTTAGACCACTGAAGACCACGGCTCATATAGTGCAGTTTGTCATCCAGTCAGCCAAGAATTCCTGTGCAAAATATAAACTATTTCATGTGAGACTGCTGTGAAATTCAGCAGTACTGCGGGGTAGTATGTCCCATTCTGCCCCAAATTAATTACTCTAACATCCACAGTTAAATTGCCATAGCGATACCAAACATTGGATGATGCTAATGGGTCATACACTTCAATTCAATACATCCGACAAATGCTTAACCAAGTTCAAATTAAAATACATAAATGTACTTACTGTAGGTATATACTACAGTACACCCCCCCCCCCAAATGTGCTTGTTGAACCTAATGAAATGTGTTTGTGTGGTGTTGTGTGGTGTTGTGTGGTGTTGTGTGTCCAGGCCAGTCAGGTGATGGAGCTGCAGGCTCTTCTGCTGGAGGCCAGAGAGACAGCCAGGAGAGCCCAGCAGGAGCTGGCCCTGGAGAGACAAGCTCACAGAGACCACAGCTCCCTGGCACTCACTCAGGTACCGCTGTATACACACACACACTCACATTCACACATCCCACGTGATTGAAAAATGTCCTCCCATCTGTTGGTGTGTGAGAACACGTGTTTGCGTTTGGGTGTATGTTTTGTTTTGTACATGTGTGGGGATGTGTGTGCATTGACGTGTGTGGATGTGTACATGCGTATGTGTACGTGCATATGCCTGTGTATATACACACGTGCCCGTGTGCGCGCGTGTGTATGTGTGTGTAGTTACGTGTACGTGTGTTTGTACTTACGTGTATGCATGTGTGTGTGTGCTCAAGCTCCAGGAGGAGCACCAGAAGGCGCTGGTGCGCCGGGACTTCCAACTTCAGAGCGCCAGCCTGCAGACACGCCTGCAGCACAAGCTGTGGAGCCAGGAGCGGAGCCTGCTGCTGCAGGAGTCCCTGCAGCTCAAACACAGCCTGCTGCTGCTCAGCCTCAAGCTGCGCTGCTTCCTCAAGCAGTGGCGGCTGGGCCGCCGCCCCCAGGGAGAGGCCGGGGATGTCCTGGAGGTAGGAAACAAGCCCGCTCAACCTGGGTTCACTTGTTGTCTGCATACAGGGGTAGGTGGCTTGGGGTTTGCTTGATTTGACTTCAGAGGGGGTTATGGGTAGGGTGAAGCTGTTGGTGGTGGTGTTCTGTATATGCAAGGAGGAACTGGAGGGAAAAACGTCAATAGTGGAAAATAGTCAGGGCTACTAACAAGAATATATAGATCTGACTTGTTGTACTGATTGATTGATTGATTGATGAATTGATTGAGTGATTGGTTGATTGATTGAGTGATTGGTTGACTGATTTATTGGTGTAAAAACATTATGTTACTGTGCCCTAATCCAGTGATTGACAAATGTGTGTGTCCCCAGGTGAACAGTCTGAAGGATCTGTACCTGCTATTGGAGGAGGAGAACCTAACTAGCCCCTCCCACCAGCCCGATAACAAGATGGCCGCCTCAGAGGACCATCCCCCTAGCCCCACCATCAAGGAACCCTGTCTGCTTGATAAGAGTTACAGTCAGGTACACACACACATTCATTATTATTATTATATTATTATTATTATTATACCTATGTCTGGTATACTTACACACCTGATAAGATTACAGCTGAGTGTGGCACACATGCTCACACACTCTCCCACACACACACACACACACACACACACACACATATATCCATGACAAGTTTAACACACATATACACACCGGATGCATACGCATCACATTATTCTGTAATAGCACAAGAACAGAACACAAGCAGGCTTCATAACGTACCACCTTGTCTGCAATAGTTTAGATCACAGCTTGGCCGCCAGTCTCATATGTTAACAACGTGTCAACCCCCCCTCCCCCCCAGTCCAGCGAAGTGAGCGGCACCCTGTCGGACCTGACGGTGGCCCTGCGGGACCTGAGCGCGGAGCTACGCGAAGAGCACCGGGGCTCCCAGGAGCTCACCCAGCAGTTTGCCCGGGCCAAGGCCTCCTGGGAGGTGGAGAGGACCGAGCTCAAGAGCCTCATCACCCAGGTACAGACCCCAGCAGCCCCCAGTCTTCACAACACCTGGCTGCTTCCGGCGCGTGGAGATGGAGGGAACCCACTGGGTTTCCGAGGGTAAAAAGCAGGGCTTGTGAGAATGGCCCCACTCTGCTCTCTGGAGGCTGAGCTTGGGGTTGTGTCTGGCCTTAGAACCTTTGGAGATGTTTGGAGATGTTCCACTGAGTAGAGCAACCAACTGTTTCGTTCTGTAGCATTTCTTTCTCTTTGCCTGGAACTTCGCGTGAGCCAGTTGACCAAATTAAGGTGATGAAAGGGTGCATTTGTTTAATCACACTTATTCCATTCTGCTCTGTAGCCTAGAGCTGTACAATTGATCAAGGATGACTGGGCCAGCTGGGGTGGTTGAGAAGAATTTGACCCAGAGAATCATGTCAGCCTTTGAAATAGAAATCAGCAGCTTGATTGTCTTGTTCATCACAGCCAATATTCATACTGACTATCGCCTCCAATTTTATAATGGATTTTCACCAGTCTATCTTTTGTATCTGCTCTTGTCTGTTTCATGTATGTGTGTTTGAGTTTGTGTGTGTGTGTGTGTGTGTGTGTGTGTGTGTGTGTGTGTGTGTGCGTGTGTGTGCATGAGTGTGTGTGTCCAATGGGTCTGTCAGTGAGAGATGAGTTTAATATCCCTGTGCCAGAGACAGCCCCATAAAAGCCATAATGACTTCAATTAAGCAGCCCTGAGACAGGCTTGCACCCAAGCCTAATGTTATGAAAAAAACTCCAAGGGGAGGTGGAGGGAGGGCAAGAGCGAGATATGGGAGTAATATAGGAAGAATGAGATCTGGTTGTGTAAGAGAATCATCGGTTTGAGATTCACTGCTTTGAAGAAGGGGTCCTAAATGAAAAATAGATGCGATTGGCTGTTTTCTCTACTGGTCTAAGATAATCAGTCTTATGATTGGTGACAGGTGACTTCCTAACCAGTAGGAAATGAGAAGCCCCCAGCCACGATAGATGTCAGGATGGCCTTTACCACATGTGGAAGGCTGGTTTTTACGAGAGAAGATGTACGGACTAACCTTTATGGCATAACCAAGACTTAATTCATTTTGCTTTGACCTTTTTTTGCTAAACCCATTTGTTTCTGCCACCACTCACTAATGCTCACATACACAGGCAAGATTAGTGGTCTATTGAACCACACACACACGCGCATGCGCATGCACACACACACTCACACACACAACATTCACACATTGGGCTGGCAGCCAGATCTGGGTGGCATAGCTGCAGCTGATCTCTCCTAAATCGCACACACACACTCAAACACACGCGCGCACACACACACATCAGTGCAACTCTGCCAGCCACATCAGGATGGCATTCTGGCACGGCATCCATAGCATCACCAGCTGTTGCTAATTCTCTTTTCCTAATGTCCTCGGTTCTCTGTGGATTCTTCCAGTGGATTCCACTGACTTCTAATTCTCTTCTAATGTGCCACTTGTCCTGAGTGATTATAGAATAATGAATCAATCCATCATGCCCGTGGTACAGTGATCCATAGCCATCTCTTTAAACGGGAAGCAAATGTAGATGGAACTCAGGGACTTGGGAGGTTGAATGCATTTCTCTCAGTGTGTCATAAACACAGACACACGCTGCCTCTCCACCCCTCCGCACCATCAGGGAGCTCGTCAGTGATGGGGCTCGTTAAGACCAAATCTGGTTACAGCGCGCTTATCATTAGACAAGCGCAAAGCTCCGTCGGAGACGAGGTGTGTAATGGTCAGATTGGCTGCCAGGCCGATTCCATGAAGCCCTTATAAGGCAGCGCCCTGCCGTCACCCTCTGAGACCACGAGCGATAAACGGGCCTCCCCCAGAGTGTATGTGTGTGTGAGACAGAGAGAGAGAGCAATCTCATAAACCAATGAGCAAAGACCTGTTTCAATGGCCTCCGAGGTTAAACTTCAGAGGAACCGAGAGTGATAGGAAGAAGGGTGGAGATAAAGCGAGAGAGTGAGCGTGAGACTGGCGGGTACGATCCAGAAAGAGAAGCTTAGAAGAACCAGGGAGGTTGGAGAGGAGAGAAGCAGGATAAACACACAGGCCAGCATCTGTTTCAGCTGTTGTCTCCCAGTGTGTGTCTGTGTGTGATGTCACCATAGGAACACACATGACATCATGTCCTAGACATGCCGTCTGTAGTGGTGAGCCAGGAGGAGAGACAGCTGGTCAGGGTCTGATGGTAAGGGCAAGGCCATTTGTACAGGCTGGATGAAAAAAACATGCGGCTAAATAAAGTAACTTAGCTGTATAGACACACATGTGCAAAGAAACCGGGAATTAATAATGACCCCTTCCTCTCTCTTCCACTTTCCTTCTCCTCCTCTCTTCTACTCTCCTGCTCCTCCTCTCTTCCACTCTCCTGCTCCCTCCTCTCTCCTTATTCCCCTCTCCTTCCCTCTCTCCTTCTAAATCCCTCTCGCCTTTCCTTCTCCTCTCACCCTTTTTTCTTTTCCTCCCTCCCCTTTCCTCCTCCCTCTCCTGCGCTTCTCTCTCGCCTCTCTCGAATCCTTCTCCTCCCCTCTCTGCTCTGCTCTCCTTCTCCCCCTTTCTCCCCTCTCCTCTATCCCTCTCCCTGGCCTCAGTTGGAAGGTAAGACGGGGAAGGCATCAGCGCTGGCCTGCGGTGACCTGGACCCCCCGGACCTGAAGGTGGCGCTGAAGAGGGAGCGGGAGGAGCACCAGCACCTGCTGGCCGACTCCTACGCCGCCGTCATGGACCTGACCAAGCAGCTGCAGATCGGCGAGCGCAACTGGAGCCGGGAGAAGCTGGAACTCCTGGAGCGGCTGGGCCAGGAGAGAGGGGCCTGGGAGCAGAGGCTGAGGGAGGCCCAGCAGGGGAAGACTGCTCTGGTGAGGCTCGGAGGGCGACATGGTGGTGGGCGGTGGAGGAGGGAAAGGAGTATGGGGCGGGGGTAGAGGGTTAATATGGTACTCGGTTGGGACTTGAGGGGTGAGGAGGAGGGAGGTGCAGTGGGGTGACATGGTTCAGGTGTGAGGGGGGGGGGTATGGGCTGGGGGCGGTGATTTGTCTGGATGAGATAGGGGGGTCGGAGGTGTAGAGAGGGTGACAGCCACGGATGTGAAGTGTGACTGGTGGCTGAGTTTCTTCAGGATCCCTCTGTTGCTGTGTGACTGCCTAGGGAAGGAATGTTTGTGTGTGTGTGCGCGTATCCAAGCACACACAAAATGGGAAAATAACGAAGGAACTGTCTGGACAGTGACCTATTCTTCTCTCCCTCCACTCTACTTTTCTCCCCCCTCTTAGCTACTCTGAACCACACAGGAAACACATAACAGTAATGCAAAGAGGATGTCGTGGTTTCTCTCTCTTGCTACTATGTTACTAATACTAGTATTTTCTGCTGGTACTGATGGTGTCAGAACACGCCCCCCCCCCTCACTTTATCTATCCTCCCACTCACAGGAAATGAGTGTGAAACTCTGCACGTATATGTGTGTGAGCAAGCATAGTTTAGCCTGTTCTTTCCAGACACCCAGTCACCTGGTGATGTGACGCAGCATTGCTTTATCATTGACTTCGCTCATGTTTGTGTCCTTGGCCTTTAAAGTTGAGGCCCAGAGTTGTTAACATCTCTCTTCCCTCTCCCTTCTCCTCTCTATCACTCTCTCTCTCATACTGCTCCTCTCTATCACTCTCTCTCTCTCCCTCCCAGTCTCTTCATGACAAACCGTCTGACGGAGAAGCATCGGACAAAGTTACAGGCGAAACAAATTCACCAAGGTAACACTACACTACTTCTCCCTCTCTGTAGGTCAGTAAGTGCCCAGCCTCTATCTATTCTACTCAGTGAAGCGTAGTAATAAACTCAGTTCTGTTTCGTTCCTTTGCAGGACGAAGTCCATACCTTCCCTGTTAGAGCTGGGTGGTCTTTTGGAGGCTTGTCACAAGGTCAACGGCTCCACCAATGAGGAGAAGGAGGGCGGTCATGTTACCTCGCCCCTTCTCCTGGCCCGCACTGACTTGGGTGACCTCACCAGGAAGAACTGGGCCTATCTGACCAATGGGATGGAGCCATGCGACTCCTCTAAGACGTGGGACGGACCCAGCAGCAGCCAGGGGGCGGAGCCTGGCCTGGAGAGCGTGCAGAGGAGCCACACAGCACCCGACAGGACGGGCATCCGCATCTACTACAGCCCCCCTGCTGTCCGACGCATGGAGACCAACCGCAGACAGGCCAGAGAGGTCCAGCAGCAAGCCCAGCAGGGTCACCCGTCCCTGGGATTGGTGTCCTCAGATGCCGGGGGGGTCCTGGAGGCCTCCTCTTCCTCATATCAACAGTGGCTGAGCTCGCTGTCCAATCAGCACAGGGCACTCCTGGAGAGCAGGGCGGGGCTGGAGATCTCGGCCAATCTGAGCGACGACATGAAGGAGATGACCAATGTGGTTCGCCAGGCCATCCGCTCTAGCTCGCTGGAGAGGAAGAGCAGCAAGGATGCAGGAAGCCAGACCCCCGGGGGCGCGGCCACTCGCGCCACCCAGACCACGCAGTTCGTCAGCGTGGGCCTGCAGACCGACGCACCCTCCAGAGGGGCAGGGCTTCATTCCAAGGTGTGGTCGCCCCGCCCCTCCTCCTCGCTGGCCGCCGCCCGCTCCAGACACATATCCACGTCCCTGGACAAGGTCCACGGGCGCATCGAACGGCCCTGCTGCTCCCCCAAGTACGGCTCCCCCAAGCTGCAGCGAAGAGTCTCCGCCGGCTCCGCCTCCCGCCTGGACGGCTCCTCCACCTCAGCAGGCTCGCGGGATCGCAGCCTGTGGAGTCTGCGCGGGGCCGGGGGGGGTGGAGGGGGGGGCTCGGCCTGGGCACGCTCCACTACCACCAGAGACAGCCCTGTTCTCAGCGGCCTCAACGACGGCCTGTCATCCCTGTTCAGCGTGGTGGAGCACGGAGGTAGCGTGGAGGCCCTCTGGAGGGCCGACGGAGGAGCGGGAACTGGACAGAGCCAGGGAGCCAGCCCGGCCAAGCAACCCGCTGCGGGCAAGCCCTCAGGGGCCGTGCCGGGGCCTGAGGCTGGGGCCCAGAAGTACGGCCTGGTCCAGGAGTTTTTCCGGAACGTATGCGGGAGTCGGACCCAGGGGCCCTTAGTCGGGGTTTCCCTGGGTGTGGTGGACGAGCCAAAGCCAGAGTGTGTGTCGGGGGCAGGCCTTGGGGGGTTGGGAGGGAGTGACAGTGTGACCAGGATTGTAAACAAGAGGTTCATGAGACACATCCCCCGAGAGGAGCTAGTGGCTACCGTTACCACGGCAACAGTCAAGGACCTGGGAAACCCTGGCAGAGAGCTGCCTGTCATCTCCAGCACGGAGGCAAGTCTGAGCACACACACGCACATTAGCATATCTACATGCAGAAACAAACACACACTCGGACGCATTGAACACTTGTCCCTGTATCAGTTCCTAACCTGGCTCTTCCCATTTCACAGGACGCAGCCTGTGATTGCTCCTCCCAGTCACTCCCTTTGTGCTTCACCCGCCCCTCCCGCTCGGCCACACGCCATTCACTGGGCCACTGTAAGCACCGTTCCCAAGATTCTGCCATGGCAGCTGAAGAGAAAGGGGACATCATCCCTGAGTGACAGAAGTGTGACACACACTCACTCACTCACACACAAACACACACTGATACTCTGTAAAGATCCTGTTACTGCCACACAAACCAATATAAACACGCACACTGCCCCCCACAACTACACACTGCCACAGACATCACTGCATTATACACACTCGAGCACACTGTACGTGCTTACCACTCATGTACATTTACCCACCAGGTACACAATCCTTCACAAACTGCCACACAGATTCACTGCCACACACACGCACCTACACCGATGCACAAGTCCCCCAAAAACATTTGGATGTATCTACGTGGATGAACGGACATTTTGGAGAAGTCGAAAACTGGATCTCCAATCAAAACATGGAGAAAGCCACTCAAGGACGTGTGGCGTGGGGAGGGGAGGCGGCCAACCCCCCGGAGCCCTCCTCTTCGACCACCCTGAGGGCTCCCTGTCAGAACTACAAGCCCCAGAATCAGACTGTCTCACAGAGACATTGTGATGTCACAACAACACTACTGTGGACTACATAAAGACACACACACACACACCAGACTGGGATTCTGGCCTGGCCTAGTCTGGTCTCGTCTAGTCAAGTCTGTTGTATTATAGTCTAGTCTAGTTTGGCCTAGTGTCCAGGGTGGATCAGACTCTCTGACTAGACAAGACAGCCTTTTGTGTCAACCATCATCACACAGCCACCTTTGTCAAGCATGGTGAGTTTAGATAACCACCCCATGTCCTCCAACAAGACTACAATGTTGACAGGATATGACATCATTCACAGTGTGTCTCCAGGTTCGCCATCTTGAACAGGATATGTACTGTCGGTACTGAATTTACTTTGTCTGCTGCAGCCATGATGGTTATGTTCTTAACAGTAGGCTGTAACAGATGGATGTCCCATAGCCGGTATTATTTCTGTACTGTACTGCATTGTACTGCAGGCTTGTGGTCTTAAGGCTACACACAGAAATACACACACAGCACCAGAAATACAGCAGCCAAGACGACTCCCTGCCAGCTAAGATAAAGTGTGTTCCAGGACCATCCCCTTTGGAGACGGATAATGCATTCCTCTTTTGTAATTACACAACAACTACTCCTAATGACTCATTTGAGAGAGTTTGTATTGTAGCTATGTACTGGCAAGTTGATTTCCAGAAGAGTTCTAGAATGCCTCTTTAACGCCCCCCCCCCTTTCCTCAGACCACCAGCTCACATTGAGCCTCTCGTCACCATGACAACAAACGCTACTGCAGGGTGGGAGGGGGGTGGGGGAGGTGGGAGGGATTTTAAAAGGACAAGATAGTTTTTGCTGTTCTATTGTGACATGAGAGGCCAGACAGGAATCCAATTAAAAACACATTTTGTTGGAGCATTTACATTCTAGTTGTTTTATATCTGTATATAAATCTATCTGATCTTATTTGATTTCAGCTGATGCTGGACCAGCCTTGTGTCAGGTGAGCGCTGTTAGCAGGACAGATTGGCGTTTCTAGAAACGATAAGAAGCTCCCGCCATGCTGCTGTTGGAGGCGTAGTACTTCGTACACACAAATACACACACACACATGCACACACACCACGCACGTTTCTTGAGAAGCTGGGTTTGCATGTGTTGGCTAGCCAGCAGACTGTGTGTGTGTGTGTGCTGTACCTGATGACTCATGTGTTTAACAAGGGCATCAGGCAGCTGTGTGTGTTTAGAAGGGAGGCTACAAGTGGAAGCCTGCATTTCCTCCAGCTCCACTGACCTACATAGAGGCCCTGACACTTAGACAGGCCTGCTGCTAGGTCTATCAGCATCAGCGTGTCAGCCAGCCAGACCCCTTTTCATTGCAACATGTTCGATTACTACAGAGAAAGAACAGGAATAATTGGCACTCTAAAACCTTTTATTTGCGTTCATCGAGAAGAACGTGGACCAGATTCTCACTAGCGTGCTCATTTTGCTTTGTTTACACCTCCTAGTCCTGACTGATGGTAAATATTTGCTAACTTGCGTACCTAAATACTTACTTCCCCTCTGCCTTGACTGTTCTTAGCACTTCTTCTGCTACCTCTTCTGTCCTGTGACCTGGAAGAGATAACACCAGACCACACTGTCCGTTGTCATGGAGAAGGTCAACAGTGCCTTTCTACTCTATACGATGTCGCTTGGGGACAGAGCCTCCAACTTGATAACAGTGCTGATGCCACAGAGATAAAAGCAGCTTTTTCTGTTTTTCAATCTTTGGTATCATTTAGTAGACATTTCAAAGCTAGGGTTGTGACAGTTAATAGGTTTACAGTATACGTGACTCAAATCCACAGTCTCAGTGCATTCAGCTATTGCATGTGGTTGAGGTTTACTCAGAGACTCTATATTTTTACCGAATATACAGTGCAGTTGCCCCCCGGACTTGGCATTCTAGGATTCTTAGACGCTTTGTCTCAGATCGTGAGGTAACAAAACCTTCAGAGAGAAATCAGGTTTTATGTTTACACTTCAGATCTCCTCAAATTAGGATGTCATTAAAGTCTCTCTCTTTCAACGTCTCTTTCTCATATCTTCTACCTGCTGTCGATCTGATGTGCGGCTGCTCCTCCCCCTCAGGTAACAGTAACTGGTCCCACCGCACAGTAGCCAATAACAGACAAGCACGTAGGGTCAACATGGCCCACGAACCAATCAGGAGGATACTTCTCAGAATGGTTCTTGCATTTTGTCAAGGAGTGTAAGTGTCAAGTGTAGGTAAGATTCAATAGACATAAGTCTCCATGTATGGTCCAATGAACTGGCACCTCATTCCTTTTTCTATTCTTTGTGCAATGTAAACCAAGGGAACTTTTGATAGGTCATGAGTGTGATGTCACTGTACCTGCCCCTGTCCAACACCCCTCTACTTAATGCCTAGCAACATGTACATGAACTCTTAGCTTCAGCTTGTTGATAATATTAGCTAAATTATTGATGAGTCATACTGCCTGTAAATATGCTTTATATACTGTAATTTCTCTTTTTAATACTTTGAGTCTTGTGAGGGGGGAAAAGGAGAACGTGATGAATGATAGAAAATTGAACAAAAACATTTGAGCTTATATTGTAACTCGCGAAGCAAACGCTAAGGTGATATTTGTACTCTTTGTATCCTGGCTTTGAGAACCGGCTGAATATCTGCAAAAGTGTCTGTTTGCCACAGAGCTACTGTAGAAGTATGTAGCTCTCTCCCTTTATAGCAAAAAATCATGAACAGCTGTGTGTAAATAGATTCATTTTGAAAAAAGGTTGCAAAAGAAGACAAAAAAACCAATCCAACATGGGGGAGATGTGAGTGCAGAGGTGATTCTTAGGGTCACAGGGTGCGTTTGAGGTTGGTTGCTTTTTTGCCCAACCATGCAGGTTGTCAGCTGAGATTTCATTGGCTCCTGTTTGTCCTGTCATTCTTCAACAATAAATGTTTGTTAAAAACAAAACGTTTATTTGGCGTTTTTTGTGGGGGGGGCGGGGGGGGACGCTAGTGTGTCATTCTGGAGGAGTTTCCCAGAGAACGTGGATTGAACACGACTTCAGTTTTGTCCCTGTCCTCCCTCCTCCCTCGCTTGGTCCATCCCTCTCTCTTTCCCAGCTGTCACCGCTCCTCCTTCGCTCAGCAGCTGCAGAGAGGATGACGAAACTCTGTGCAACGCTCGGACAGAGAGAAGTAGGGAGCAGGGAGGAAGGCCAATGGGAAAAGTGAATAGCGAGAGACGCCGGGAAGAGGGAAGGGATGGGAAAGACATGAGGAACAAAACTGAGAAAAGGGGGGGGGAGAAGATGAGATACTGTCAGGATGAGAACATAGGCAGGATGAGGGATAGAGAGAGGAAGAGAGAGAGAGAAAGATCTTTTTTTTAAAGATGACCAGACAGAGAGGAGGAATAAGGCATCTGATGAGTGATCAACTCTGTGGCAGTGTCCCTAGTGTTGGTCAAGACATATCCCTGCTGCGTCTGCTTGGTGACTGCAGGTCAGTGCAGGAGACTGGAGCTGTTGGTCGTTGGAAAGAGAGCAGAGCTGTGAGTCAGTTCCAGCCAAGGCCGCTCGCCCCTCTCTGGACACGGTCAGTCACTCCACCAGTGAGGTCATTAAGGGAGAGCTGTGTTCAGGGGTGAGAGGTTGAGTCGGGGGATGACAACACTTCCTGTCAACATCTGGGATTCTCATCAAGTCCTGTCAGAACCCCTCTTACCACCCCTCCCTCCCATCAACCCAATGCCTTTTGAGTTATTTTCAAAACACAACAAGTGTTTGAATCTGCTGCTGGCTGGCTAGCAGACAGACAGGAAATGACCTCATTGCAACATTTAAAAACAAACATGTGTTTCCTGTTTGGGTTGCAATGCCACTTCAGACAGAATATGTGGGTCATTATGTGACCAGGACCTCAGAGTAGGACATAATAGGACTAATGCAGGCCAAACAACAAGATAACACAGAACTGTTACTTTTCTAATTGTGCATAAGATAGGATCGGGGACACTGTTGAGGTGGGAAAATACCCCAATTCAAGAAGAGTATAGAAATATAAAGGATATGTATACAAATATATTTAAAACAGTCTCAAAACTTTGCAGTAGTACATACTGTGTAGGGTTAAATGCAATTCAGTATAAGCACTTATTCATAGCTCATTTTCCTTTACTTTACACCTTGGTCTTTTGAATATAGAGAGAAACAGGAGGATAGGGAGAGGGATTCTGAGGCCCCAGCCTTCTTGCCAGCATGGCCAACCTATAATGCATTTCATTTCACACTTGGGCGCCTTCCTGCTGACCTGGCACACCCCTGTCGACACACACACACACACACACACACAAACTCATACTTTCTCTATCACACGTACACACGTGCAATCACTTTATCAGTCTGCTATGTGTCAACTACCTACCCAAGTGAATTCCTTTGCCCTTTCTAATGCTGTGTGTGTGTGTGTGTGTGTGTGTGTGTGTGTGTGTGTGTGTGTAAGAGGGAGAGAGAGAGAGAGAGAGAGAGAGAGAGAGAGAGAGAGAGAGATAGTGTCTAAAACACTCAAGGTTACAGATTCAAATCTGTTGAAATGTGTGCGTTTGTGTGACTGTGCATGTGTGGATAACTATTAAAAACTGGGGGGTGTTCCATCGATAAATCTTTCACCCAGATGGAGGGATGAAAAAGAAGGGGAAGATGAGAGAGAGATTGGAGGAGAGGTGGAGAGGACTAGAAAAGATGTGGGGTGAACACGATAAAGTGAAGAAAGATTGCAAGGAGGAACGAGAGACGATCATGGTGCATTCGATGGAGGGACGGGGATATACAGAGGTTGACGGGGAAAACGATTGCTTTGCTCTTTGCTTCACTCTCATTCGAGCAAAGCACAAATGAGAGCGAATGAAGGGAGGACGCCAGTGGGGAGTGAACTAGACAGAGGAGATAGAAATGGAAAGTTCACAGGGAGGAGAAAAAAGAGAGAGCAGAGAGAGAGGGCAGAAAGAGAGCGAGAGATATCGTCCATTCACATCGATCCTGTTTAATGGACATGGATCCGTGGCCCCCAGACATAGTCCCCAGATCCATGCTTTCACACAGTCCCTTCCCACTCAGCCACCCCCTCCACACACACACACCTTTAGACCCTCCCATGTCCAGTTGAGACCTGCTTGGAGAGAAATGCTGGTCTCAGCAACATTGCATCTCACAAGGTCTGCTTAGACACCTGGAGTCGACCGCAGCCATGTCTCTCCCACCTCACGCTCCATCAGGCGAGAGCTCGGAGCTGTATGTGTGTGTGTTGTGTGTGTGTGTGTTGTGTGTGTGTTGTGTGTTTGTTTGTGTTGTGTGTTTGTGTGTGTGTGTGTGTGTGATGTGTGTGTGTGTGTCCAGCCTGATTACCATCCCAGGTCCTGTTGAGCAAGCTTGAGACAGGAACACACAGACAAAACCAGGAAGCCGCCAATCGGCCTCCCCCAATTAAAAGTGAAATTATGTGCAATGCCAAGTTTTTAAGGTCCACTTGCAATGCTTTGTCTGGACAACAGCAGCAACCCTCGAATGGGCCTGGAGGAGATTTTCAGGCCACACGCAACACAAGAGAGGAAGGGTGGGTTTCTGTGTCTGATAAGAACACAGGGAGAGCAGGTAGACAGCAGTGTGTCTGACAACACATATACATCGAGGGCAACTCCAGGGAGAGCTGCAGGGATGGCATCTCTCCTCCCCTCTCTCTCCTGGCTTCTCCCCCCTCCTCTCCTCCTCCCTCACGCTTTCCTTTCTTCTCCTCCTCTCCTCTCCCCTCTCTCTCATCTGTCGCACTAATGCCCTCTCTTCCCATCCTGCTTGGCCTGGTCTGGCTGCAGTCCTGACAACTCAGATAATCAGATATTGTGGCCAGGGTGTTAGAAGGTCCTATTGATGCCTTAGAAAGACACACATTGTCTATGACCCAGTTCTATGTGGGAGCACTTACAGGGAAGGAGGGATTGGGAAAAATGGGGTGAAAAAGAGGGGAGTGATGCGTGGGGGTAAAGAAAAACAGACTCACATAATACAAGACTCCTGACATCTATTACAGTGTTTTGCTCAATCCAACTAAACTATGCTAATCTATTAGCATTTAGATACAACATAATATAGGAATCTAAAGATGATCTAAAAATCGAATTAAGACGCCAGCAGGCACACACACACACACACACACACACACACACACATAAAGGGTGTTTACAGAAGACCTTCAAAAGTGCCTGGCTCTTGTCATCAGCCCACTTCAGAATGTGACCCAGTTCTACAATACTGGCATCAGGAGCTCATTCCTGTGTACGTCCTGGAGGACATACAGAGAGAGAGAGGGAGAGAGAGACAGGGATATCAAGAGAGAGCGAGTGAGATAGAGACACACAGGTTGACAAAAATCGAGAGGGAGGGGAGAGAGGTAGAAAGTAAAAGTGAGAGGGAAAAGGGGTGAAAAACATTACTGACAAACACTCACATTTTAGCACCCGATAGTCACACTGTGTAATCCATTAACTTTTAAAGGCAACCCCTAGGCGTACACAGTCACATACACACACACACACACACAAACACACACAGTGTGGGTGTGCCTTTATTGGGTCTTAGTGGATGTTCCATTTAAATAATGGACAGTTCTGCTGACACCATGGAACTGTCGCATACACACACGGACACACACAATGACTTCCACACACATTCACACACAGCACAAGCAAAAACTCTCTGAGGACTTCAAATTAGAATCATTTTGTGCTTTACTATCAATCAGACAAACTGAGTATGTGTGTGTTCATGTGTGTTGCCATCTACAGGGAGATTCATTAACCCACAACACCCCTCTGAGTTACACAAGCACAACCGTGACACACCCCCATGCACACACACAAACAAACACACTCACACCACTTAATCCTGTACTCTGGAATAATTACAGAGAGATTAGCTCCTCTCACCCCCCTACCACAGTCATACACCGCTGTGGCCTTTCACATTTACACCCAATTATACTATACACGCACATGCACAAGCACACACATACAAACACGTTATGCCTTCAGCGGTAATGTCCCTGCCCTCCTGTGTAAACCAGGGGGACAAGGGGACTAGACAGGAAGTGATTTTCTTTTGTGACACAGCGATCGATCGGCTGGCCTTTGGACCTGTCCCCATGCAGCGAGCTGCCACACGCCACTGATGGAGACATGAGTTTCAACACACACACACACACACACACACAAAGCACACATGTTTCTGCATATGTCTGCATTGCGGCTTCCAGTATTCATACAGTGTGTATGTTAATCTAATGAGGTGTCAGTAAAGAGACGTTTCGCTCGCTATTTTTGTGTCCAGCTGACTGGTGTGAAACTCATGACAGGTGGCGTCTATCTCTTATTCATGGCCAGGACTAATCCCACTACATTTAGACTCTCAAACACAACTTGAGAATAGCTGAGATGTCTTGCTTAAGGTGAGGATGATGAAGATTTTATGACCATCACAAACTCTGTGCAGGCAGGCAGGCAGGCAGAAGTAGACAGAAAAACTGTAAGCCAGCCTTTCACAGTGAGTGTGGAGAAGGTGGTTTGGACCCAGGTTTGTGTTACTGTGGAATCAGTCATGTTTTAAGACCTCAGACCAAAAGGAGGACCTCTTGGTCTGATGGTATGAAGCCAGACCAATGTTGAAAAATTCCCAGGTTTGATGGCCAGCTCCTGCTGGCTTGTTTATACAGGGAAGAGGTCTTTCTGCTCCCTTTCAAATCACTGGTGTCTCTTGTGTAAACAGAATTAAGAGAGACCAGCTAAACACAGGGAACTCAGGAAGAGAGAGAGAGAGAGAGAGAGAGAGAGAGAGAGAGAAAGGCAGAGATAGGCAGAGAGAGATGCTGAATGCCAGTGAAATAAACAAGTTTTGATTTAAGGTGTGCATGTGATCCTGCTGACAGTTGAGGCCAGGGCTCCTTAGTAACACTTTTACTGCAGACCATTTATCTTGCCAGGTAATCCTGCCAGGGCTGGCTCTCTCTTGCGCTCTCTCTGTGTTTGTCTTACTGTCTCACCCCCCTCCCGCTCACTTCCTCCTCCACTCTTCCTCTCTTTAATGTTGCAATTCTCCTTATCTCTCTCTCTCTCTTCGTCTCTCACTCTTTCTTCCTCTCTACCCATCTTTTTCTCTGTCCTCCTCTTCTGCCCTGTTCTCCTCTCTTACCCTCTCTCATCCTCTTTCCTACTCTTCTCCTCTCTCCTCCTCTCTTATTCTCTTCCCTCCTCTTCCCTCCTCTTCTCCTCTCTCTCCTCCCTTATCTCTCTCCCTCTCTCTTCCTCTTCTCCTCTCCTTCTCCTCTTCCCTCCTCGTCTCCTTTCCTCTCCTCCTCTTCCCTCATCCTTCTCCCTCTCCCTCCCTCTCTCCTCCTCTTCCCTTCTCTTCTTCTCTCTCTCCCTGTC
This sequence comes from Plecoglossus altivelis, assembly GCA_036571765.1. NCBI lineage: Eukaryota > Metazoa > Chordata > Actinopteri > Osmeriformes > Plecoglossidae > Plecoglossus > Plecoglossus altivelis. The sequence continues at coordinate 18,008,406 of BROE01000021.1, read as the reverse complement.
CCTCAATCCTCCTCTTCCCTCCTACTCAGTTCTGCCCCTCTACCATGCTTTTGCTGATTTAGTTTCCTACCCCAGGTGCATGAAAGGGACAGGTGGACAAGGACTGAAATGCCAAGCTGTGCACTTTAACATAAAGAGTTGTCATCCCACACAGACACAACACAAAGTTTCTGCTGACTGCACGCCTGTCCTGTCCGTCTGCGTTGCTGTTGAACAGTCCCCCCCCCCCCCCCCACACACACACACACACACACACACACACACAGCAGCCTCCTCACACAAGACAGACACAGCCTCTTAGGTGCTCTAGCAGGAGAACAATCTGGATGCCCACCTTGGCATTTAACAGTCTGACACAGACAGAGGATTCAGAAAGGGTGATATATTCAAGGGATTCATGATGTGTGTGTGGGGGGTGGAGTGGGGTGGAGGGTTGTGGCAGATGTTCTGTCACTCTCTGAGGAGGATGAGGAGCAGAGGGGATGAAGGGAGTAGGGGAGAGAGAGGAGAAGAGAGAGGTTGTGGCACCATGCCATTTTATCTTATTCACGCAGGGTTAATTAGAATGTGCAAAGATTTTACTGGATTGTGAAAATACGCTTCTAATATTAGACCCTCTGACACAGGCACAGTGGTGCACAACCCCCCCCCTCTCTCTCTCTCTCTCTCTCTATCCGTCTCTCTCTTACACACATACACACTGGCCAAAATTCTCTGACTTGAGCGCTGAGGACATTCAGAGAGGAAGGTCGATACTTGGTGAACAGTTGTCTCACACATTGACCACAAATTAATGACATCTGCTGTTGCTGACACACCCTCAGTCATGTTTTACCACATTTATGTCAAATCCTATTTAGTTACAAACAAGCATGATGTTTTCTGCCATGAGTTATGTTTTGAGTAAAGCCTAAAAAAACAGGACATTCAGATGACCCCCACATAGGACCACGTCGCAACAATTATTTGTGGTTCACTGGATTAAAACTTGTTCCTGCACTGATGAAGTCAAGGTTGTGGTGTTTAGAATTATTTTGATAAAATTCAAATTATTATTGCTTTTATTTTGGTCTCCCACCATGTACAAAACACAGAGATTCAGCCTCAACTGGCGCTTCATTGTGAATGATTTCTGCTAATGAGACCCCAACGCGACATGTCATGTTTATGTAAAAGGGGAGGGGATCTCTCCTTTTTTCCCAGCAACACAAAAGCTCCAACGCGACAACATCGCTACTCGGCCTGTCGTAAAAAATAAAAAAATAAAAAATCTGGGTTGCTATAGCAACAGCCGACCGACACATGGTGATCGTGAGGTGACACGTTTCAAATTCCTCGCCAGTCGCAGGGAAATTACCCAGCATACATTGACAGTGGATATGTGATGTTCACCCTGATGCTTCCAGCATCATCATTGGTTCGGAGCTCTAACAACATGGTCCCTGATAGGCTGACATGAATATATATTGGGGGCATTTTCACACTTTCTCTCTCTCTCTTTTTCTGCATGTGTAGATGTGCGAGGTGTGTGTGAACATCTCATTTCAGAGTACATTTGTGTATGTGTGTGTGTGTACTATCTATCCTTCCTATTACGTACATCCATCAGGTGCAGTGTGAGGTTATAGAGTGTGTCCTATAGAAACAGAATAAACAGGATTGAGTCACTGTGTATCTTTGTTGTGTATCATTGTGTGAACACAATCTAACTCGACGGTCTCTACACTGGGAGTGCTTTCTCTGTTCGTCCTGGTTCCTGGTATGAACCTGCCACAAAAGACATGACAGGATTTTAATTATGGTCTCTCATCTCTCCTTGTGTCGGTGTGTTTCGAACACTGTAATTACAGCATATTACCAGTGTCTGCTAATGCTGTTAGCTAATCCCATTCAGGAAGTGTATTGCACTCTCTCTTTCTCTCTCTCACACACACACACACACACACACACACACACACACACACACAGACAGACAGACAGACAGACAGACAGACAGACAGACAGACAGACCACAGCACACAAAAGCATACACACACAGACATGCTGTACTCCAAGCTATTCATCTCGGAGCTCTCAGTTGTCCTTCTCCTACAATAGTCTTCCCACATAGTATAATTGCACTAAAGGATAAAGGGCAATTCACATAAGCAATGCACGCACACGCGCGCGCACATGCGCGCGCACGCGCACGCGCACGCACACACACACACACACACACACGCACACACACACACACGCACACACACACACACACACACACACACACACACAGAAAGGCTAGTGTAGGTGCATCCTCTTGGATGATAATAATAGTCATGTCAGTGCAGAAGAAGAAAACAGTCGGCGGACTGATGAAGAGCTGACACAAAAAAATGAAACGCTGACCCAGACAGACCAGAGGTAGAGGTCTATTAGAGGCAGGTACAGACATAAGGAGGTCTGTTAGAGGCTGTTACAGACATAAGGAGGTCTAGTAGAGGCTGGTATAGAGAGGTGGAGGTCTATTAGAGGCCAATAGACTAGAACAAAGTACAGAAGTTGCTGCCTCAGGCATAAAGTGATGCACAGGGCAAACCACCCTGAAGGCTTCATCAAAGAGCCTCTTTGATCAAAGAAACAGCTCTAGTCCCAATCACCTGCTCTGCCCTGAGCGAAGGGGTTGGGAGGTGTGTGTGTAGGGGTCTTTAGTTCTTTTATATTCTTACTTCTCAAAGAACACCAGAAGGTCCCACTAGGCCAACTAAACAGCCATGCTACAGACTCCCTCCAGAGCATCAGTACATAGATTTCAGATGTTCTTTTCATATGGACACACACGCACACTCTCCCTTTTGAAGGACTTTTTTTAGCCATGGGAAGGGATGTGAAATGTCACTGCGCCCTAGGCCACCACCAAGGGTGCTAAAAGCCAGCTGTGCAGATCCGGTGTGTCAAAACACACATGGACAGACATATACACACACTGTAGGTACACTACACCCTTAACTTCTAAAACAACCCTCTAGAATCAACTTTGAATTTTGCCTTCCCAGTAAGATGGTCGTCAACAACTCCCACCAGCCCCAAACCTGCTTTTATGCTGGGACCTCTCTCTCCTTCTCTCACTCTCGCTCTCTCCTCTGTCTCGCTCTCTCTCTGTATCAATCTCTCCTCTCTGTCTCACTCTCTTCTTCTCTCTGTCTCACTCTCTCTGTCTTTCTTGCTCTCTCTTTCTCTCTGTCTCGCTCTCTCTTTCTCTCTGTCTCGCTCTCTCCTCTCTGTCTCGCTCTCTCCTTCTCTCTGTCTCGCTCTCTTTCTGTTTCGCTCTCTTTCTGTCTAGCTCTCTCTCGTATATCAACTCGCCTCCCTCTCTGCTGTGGCGCTCTCTTCCTTCTCTCTGTGTCTCACTCTCTCTGTCTTTCTTGCTCTCTCTTCTCTCCCTCACCCTAACCCAAACCCTAACAATAACCCTAACCCCCCCCTCTCCCTCTTTCTCGCTCTCTCCTTCCCTCTGTCCCTCCACCCCTCTCTCCCACCCCACCATCCCCCCCTCTCTCTCCTCCCTCTCTTTGTCTCGTTCTCTCCTCTATTTTCGCTCTCTCCTCTCTGTCTCGCTCTCTCCTTCTCTCTGTCTCTCTCTCTCTGTCTCCTCTTCCCACCTTCTCTCTCTGTCTTGTCTCTTCTTCTCTCTGTCTGAGGCTCTCTCTTTTCTCTGTCTCCGCTCTCTCCCGTGTCTCGCTCTCTCTCTGTCTCATCTCTCCTTCTCTCTATCTCGCTCTTCTTCCTCCTCTGTCTCGCTCTCATTGTCTTTCTTGCTCTCTCTTTCTCTCTGTCTTCGCTCTCTCCTCTAATTGTCTCCGCTCTCTCCTTCTCTCTCTCCCCCTTCCTCTGTTCCATCTCTCTTTCTCTTTTTATCTGCCTTGTCTCTCTCTCTGCTTTGTCTTCTCTCTATTCTCTCTGTTTGTCTCCCTGTTTGTCTCTCGCTCTTCTGTCTCTCTCTCCTGTCTCGCTCTCTCCTCTCGTCTCGCTCTCTCCTTCTCTCTGTCTCGCTCCTCTCCTCTCTTTCTCGCTCTCTCCTCTCGCTCAGTGTTCTCTCTCTCTCCTTCTCTCTTGTTCTCTCCCTCTTTGTCTTCCGTTCTCTTTCTTCTCTCCTGTCCTGTTCCTCCTTCCGTCCTCCCTCTCCTCCTCTCTGTTCTCCTCTCTCCTCCTCTGCTTTACTTTCCTTTCTTCTTCTCTCTTCTCTTCTGTCTCTTGCTCTCTCCTTTCTCTCTGTCTCGCTCTCTCTTTCTCTCCTGTCTCGCTTTCTCCCTCCTGATCTCGCCTCTCTCCTTCTCTCTCTGTCTCGCTCTCTTCTTGTTCTCTCTTTTCTGTCGCTCTCTCTCTATATCAATCTCTCCTCTCTCTGTCTCGCTCTCTCTTCTCTCGGTCTACACTCTCTCATTGTCTTTCTTGCTCTCTCTTTCTCTCTGTGTCTCGCTCTCTCCTCCTCTGCTCTCCGCTTCTCTCCCTCCCATCTGTCCTTCCGCTTCTCCTTCTCCTCAGCTGTCTCGTCTCTCGTCCCGTTTCCGCCTCTCTTGCATGGTCTCGCTCATCTCCTTCTTTTCGTCTACTACGTATCTCTCCCTCTCTGCTTCTCGCTCTTCCTCTCAGTCTCGCTCTCCCTCCCTTCTCTCTGTCTCCCTCTATCTCTGTCTCCATCTCTCCTTCTCTCCCCTGCTTCGTCTCTTCTTCTCTCTGTCTGGCTCTCCTTTCTCTCTCGTCTCGCTCTCCGTGTTCTCCTCTCTCTCTGTCTCAATCTCTCCTTCTCTCTGTCGTCCCCTCTCTCTTGTCTCTGTCTCGCTCTCAATTGTTTTCTTGCTCTCTCTTTCTCTCTTGTCTCCTCCTCACGTCTCTCTATCTCTCAGCCCTCTCTTCCCTTCTCTCATGTCATCGCCTCTGTCTTCGCTCTCTTTCTCTCTTCTCTGTCTCCGTTCTTCTCTCTGGTCTCGCTCTCTCCTTCTCTCTGTCTCGCTCTCTCCCTTCTCTCTGCTCGCTCCTCCTCTTCGTGCTCTCGCTCATCTCCTTCTCTCCTGTCTCCTCTCTCCTCTGTTCTCCGCCTCTCTCCTTCTCTCTGTCTCTCTCTCTCCTTCTCTCTGTCTCGCTCTCTCTGTCTTTCTTGCTCTCTTCTTCTCTCTGTCTCGTTCTCTCCTCTCTGTCTCGCTCTCTCCTCTCTGTCTTGCTCTCTCCTTCTCTCTGTCTCGCTCTCTTTCTGTTTTGCTCTCTCCGTCTTGCTCTCTTTCTCTCTGTCTCGCTCTCTCTCTCTCTCTGTCTTGCTTTCTCTTTCTCTCTGTCTCGCTCTCTCTTTCTCTCTCTCTAGCACTTTCTTGCTCTCTCTTTTTCTCTCTGTCTATCATGGACCGGGCAGGTTATTACCTTGTCTGTCCTGGGCCTGAGAACATCACATATCATGTCACACTAGTCTGACTGGAAGCCTGGCAATGGATGACAGGAGATGGGAACAGGGCGACAGGAGGGCAAGTGTACTTCTGTACGTGTCTGTGAAGCCCTCTGGGAAAAGATGATGCTGATTACATTTGATTTGGATTGATTGATTGGAGTGTGTATGTGTGTGTGAGAGAGGAAGACCTTGATTCTCTGGACTTAACACATGTATTCTCTCATTGTCTCTCTCCTCTGACATATAGTTAGTAGTCTTTTGGTAGACAGTTGGCATTTTACTACCAGTATGTTCCTCACTACCAGGACATAAATGGTTTAACAAACAGGCAGCAGAATCAGCAACTGTGAGGAATCACCAATTAACCTTGAGTACAAACGATGGACATCACATGGATGGACAAAGAAACACACACACACACAGGTACCATAAATCTCAAGATGAGAGGACATAAATCCCAGTAGAGGTGTGAAGATGCAGGTCACTCAATACCAAGTTGTAACTCATGGACTCCAGACCGGAGACCTGACTCTAAGCTCTTCTGTTCTGTCCATTCTATTCTACTCTGTCCTACTCTATTTCCCCCTTCGTTCATCAATGTTGCCTGGAAGAGCAACCATTACACTTGAATTCAATTTGATTTAACTTGAACTGGTGTACATTCTACACAATGTGAATGAACCATGTAAAGGCAGCATTTAGATAAGTCTTTCTGTCCATCTGAAGGCCCTTCTGTAAGTGGAACAAAGTCTCTCTGTGTCCTGAGGAACACACAGCACGACACACTAGACTTCCTGTTAACCAACAACACACATATAACTGTTACCATTTTGTTTGGGTTGACCACACAAAGTTACCCATCACAGCACAAGTTCAGACTAGGCTTGGCGTTCAGTCTAGGTCTGAGAAAGGAATGTGTTGGTTTGATGTACTGGATGTAGGGAGGTGATTGTGGTCTTTGGTGTTTCGCTACATTGGTGGTCCTAGGTTTGGATGCTGGACAGAGCGGGAGTCTAACCTGGGTCATGTGCTCCTCCGAGTTGACCAGCAGACTGAGAGCTGCTCCACTGAGATAGGAGGACTGAGGCTGGCCTTATCAAGCAAGGATTGTCTCCTCGCACCATGCCTCCTCCTTCCTTCTTCTCCTCGCCTCTCTTTGTCTCTTCTCTCGCCATCACTCTTTCTGTTTATCCTCCTACAATCAGTCCCTCCCTCCCTTCTACCATTCTGCGCTCCCTTTTCTTTGTCTCTGTATCTCCTACCATCCCGCATTCACCCCCCCCCCCCCCCCCCCCCCCCTCTCTCTCTCTCTCTGCTGCTGGGCTCAGCATGGGCAGAGGAACTCGACCGGCAACTCACCGCACGCACCAGTCCACGTTGTCATGGCAACTTCACAGCCTGGCATTCAGCGAGTTGGCAGAGGAGCGCGAGGGAGAGAGACAGAGAGACAGAGAGAAAGGGAGAGACAGGTGGAGAGAGGGGGCAACAGAAAGACAGGCACAGAGGGTAAGTCGCCACCGGATCCACAGAATGGGTGCTAGTCTGAGAGAGAGCAGGTCACTCAATGGGACTGGTGGGATTGCGTCTCTGTGACTTTTACACCAACACCCTGCAAACACACCACGGGTGTTGGAGCTCACATCATAGTCAGTCAGACCGTGCCTCTGGTAAACCATTACTGTACACACATACAGGATTTGTCCAAAATAATTGTCCATCTTTCCCCGTACGCCTTGGCTGGAACCATGTAAGACCAACCACTCCAATTTAAATATTTCTCCCTATCAGCTCGGTATGGCAACACCCCGACAGGTTGAGTGAGAGGAGAGGGGGCAGGGAGGAAGAGGCCAGTAGAGGGTCAGAGACAGGTCTCTCTGATGGACTGCAGATGTGTCTGGACTAACCTTTGCTGGTACTGGACGTACACACGTCCAGATGTGAGATCTGGAAACCAAGGTTTGCCACTCTCTAAACGGTCCAGTCTACAGTTCATGGACAGATAAGGAGAAAATGGAAACAAATGGAGAGAGGACACGATAGTGTGTTTGTGTGTGTGCGACAACTTGGTTCAGCCACAAGAGAAGTGAGTTAGCAGGAGATCTGATGGTGTGTGCCTCCTCTGAATGATCAAAATACTGGCTGGAGAGGAAGAGACTGGAACAAGGGAGAGAGAAATGGGGAGATTATGAAGAAAGGGAAACGAAAGCCATTTCTGTTGCTAGAAAGCAGGTTGGACTCATCTCTGGCAGTTTTTCTGTTTCTTTCTGAGTTTGTCTCTCTACACACACACACATACACACACACACACACTTTAATCCTTCTGGACCCAAGCACTGCAGAAGGATGGAGGAAGAGGGAGGGGGGCAGAGAGAGTGAGAAAAACCCCTCACATTTACATCCATCTCCCCCCTCTCTTTCTGTAGGTCCATAGCCCAGAGCCCTGGGGAACTAGGCAAGTAGAGAGCCTGCTGTCAGCTCCAGTTTAAAAGGAAGAGAAAATGAGCTTCAATTGCAAGTCCTCTCCTCCCCTTTCGCTGCTACCTTCCTCCTCCTTGTCCAGATATCCCGCGCTTGGTCTCCCCCACCTGTCTTCATCCCTCCTATCGCCCTGTTGTGTTTACACAGACCACAGCGGCTTCACCATTAGCATACCCCCCCCAGTGCCACACAGGCTGCTCTGAGGGGTCAGGGGTAGTGACAGCTGGGACAACAGGCCCCCTCACACCCTGGGGATATCCAGTTCCTACTCGCCCCTACCCACCCAGCCCAACGTCTCTAACCACAGATTCACCCCCCCCGCAGTCTTCCTACGCACTCACCCTAACCTCCCTAACCCCCCCCCCCCCGTCAACCCAACTTCACCTGGCCACTGCAGCCCCCACACCCCTCAATACAGGCCCTGACCTCACCTCTAGCCACAACACTCCAGTGACTGCTGTACCGTTACAGATGCGGGTCTCTCCCCCACTCCTCCCTCCCCTACTCTCTCTTCACTGTATACCTTCCTCATTCCGCAGATGCATGTGAAAGTGATAGTGTGTTCCAGTGTGGCATGCTATCCTGGACTCGAACATGTGCGTGTATGTCTGTTTGGACGTGTTTAGTGGAATGGGCCTTAAAACAAAATGCATACATGGACCATGTGAGATATACACACACACTCCTGTGAGACAGAAGGCCCCTCCTGTCACAGTGATGAATGATCATGGCCTGGTTAGGATTCCTCACACACCCCCAATATCTTTATCTACATTCTACCTCTGTGTACCATGCCTGTGTGTGTGTGTGTGTGTGTGTGTGATGTAGAGACAAAGCGTGTGTTCATTTCTCTACTCTATCTATCAAACACACACACACAGACACACGGCCGGACACAACAATACACAGTCCTCTCTCTGCACCCCAAACACAGCACAAGAGCATCAATTATTCAGTCGGTGTCATTTGGAGCTCTTCTGCAGGGAACACAGATGGTTAATGTGTCTGTGCATCTGCAAGCTGGACTAGGCGTTTCAGTCAAAGCTCACCACCGCCCTCTTCAGGTGAGTCTGCTTCAATGTTAGGAGAGAATATCACCAGGCAAGTTACTGTATAGTCACATTGGTTATCAAGTAAACTATCTGCGCTACCTATAGTAATCAATGATGGTTCCATTCCTTGTTAAAGTTTAGTGGTTATTACAAAAGTTTGACATGACACAGGGAAGGTTAGAGTTTTCAGGGGTAACCATTGACCTTTGGGCGTATTGTTAACAACCTTCAACTGCTTTTTAAAAATAACACATCCATACCCCCCATTATCTATACTGTGGGTTCTTACCCCTCAGTACAAATATTTACTGAAAAAATCCATCACATTTTATTAAATTGCCATTTCTGAGCAGCTCCAAAGAATGTCATAGGTCTTTATTCCATGGTGGTTAATGTCACCTTTTAAAAGGTGGCCGTTAAAAGTGTACCCCAGGATAGTTGTAGCAGAGTCTCACCGAATCTAATAGAAGATGTTTGATATAAGAAAGCAGAGGGGCATTAGACTGTTGGTAGTTGTACTTGACAGCAGAGCAGCGTGGAGGGCATGAGGGCACCGCGTGGCCACGCGCTTCTGGGGAAAAGGAGCTCGAAGATGGAAACACACCTGGGATGTGGGAGAGTTCAGAGCTACGCAGCATCAATAAGGAGCACAGAAGCGGAGAGGCGGCACTCAGTGATTTTACTGGTATTATTGCATGTCGCTTTGATACAAAGGGGCAACAAAAATCAAACGGCAGAAAAAAACGCCGACTAACTTCGAAGGGCGAAAGCTTTTGTCTCGCCCTGGCAACGACACCAACGGAAAGGTTGCAGACTAAGAGAGTTGTTTTTTCAAATCAAAATCGCCTCTTTTCATATGCACACGATTACAAACCACATCCAGTAGAATTTGACTTTGTTGGCACATCGAAAAACACTGCGGACACGAACATAAAAATGGTAAAAAATAGAAAATTAAAACCAATATGAATAAATGTATTAGCTATTTAACATCAGGTCCTAGCCTTTGCGTCCATCTCTGATCTTACAATCGTCAAGGTCATTGTCACCTTTGTCCCAGCCCAGCAAAAGGAGACCCTGGGATACAGCGATAAGACCTGCAGCACAATTCTCCAGCCCTCCAACCAAGGAGGAGGAGGAGGAGGCAGAGACTGGGGAGGCATTTCTGGACCCAGCCTGTAACCTGGGATCGCTATGTAACGCACATTAAACACATCTCATGGCCACCCCACCACCAAGCACAAGCCAGTAGGAGGATGTGTGAGGTAGTTGGTAGAAGGCTAGAGAATTGGGACTCTTCCAGAGTTGAGCTCAGTGTTTCTGGTGCAGGCGACCACTCCCTCTGGAAAGACAGGCCTCACATGTTGAGACGACTTAAAAACATTGAAGCGTGCAGGAGGACACAAGCATGCTGAATCAATTCTATTTCAAGCCTTATCTAGACAGACAGAAAATGAGGAGGGAGGAAGAAGGAGAAAAAACTATACTACAACTTTAGATGTCTAACTAACGTACATTAATTGTACTTCAGAGCAGAGCAGAAGGTACTTCCTGGTTTGCCGGAGGGAAATGTAGTCTTTTAAACATCACATTTGGGCTGAGGACTGCGAAAATGACCCCCCATCCAAACAAAAACTCCAGTCTCTGGACACTTCAGTGACTGAGCCACCTGACTGGCAGCATGAAACAGAGCAAGAGTGCTATACTATGACAACGCTCATCTTGCTTATGTCGATCGAATCCAGAGTGCTATGGAAAAGGGTTGTCAAGGGGAGGGGGTCTAAGGGTTGGTAGTGAAACAAAGCCCAAACAGCTCAAAGGGTCTGTTTGAAACATCCTCCAGCCCCTCCCTGCTCCTGCCCAGTCCCGCAGGGGCGTGGACGGGGCTCTGTGGCGCCCCCTGCAGGTGATGGGGTGGATGGGGTTGGGGGATAGGGGGAGGGTCACACGGCAGAGCAGCTGCGGTTCTCAAACAGCTGCTCGATGACAGACGTGTCAGCCAGCGTTGACATGTCGCCCAGGTCCCGCTCGTTGTTGGCGATCTTGCGCAGCACGCGACGCATGATCTTCCCTGGGGTGGATGGGAGACATACACACACGTATGTTACACATTCGAACATGGATTAAACCTCCAGGCTACAAGGATTTACAATAATATGGATGCGTATCGTTTCATTGTACAATGCAAAGTCAATGTATTTACACTATTAAACTGTTATTGGAAGTCTGCAGACCTGAAAAGATGTATGAGTGGTTGTGTACAGAGAGGGAGGAAAGATGGTGCCTGTGATGGAAGGATGGAAGAAATGGAGAGACAGGCTGACCTGATCTGGTCTTGGGCAACCCAGGAGCGTTCTGGATGTAGTCGGGAGTCGCAATGGCTCCAATCTTCTCCCTCACTGGAAGGACGGACACACACACACACACACATTAAGATGCATACACAGATTCCTAGCAAACAGCATACACCCCTCCCATATCCTTAAACGAACACACACCTTGTTTCCTGAGCTGGGCCTCCAGGGTTCGGTTGTAGGTGACCCCATCTCTGAGGGAGACGAAGCAGTAGAGGCTCTCTCCTTTGATGGGGTGGGGTTTGCCCACCACAGCAGCCTCCGCTACCGCCTCATGCTCCACCAGGGCCGACTCCACCTCTGCAGTGCTCAGCAGGTGGCCTGGACACACAGACACACACACAGAAATGGAGAAACAACTATATAAATAGTTCTGCAGGTGCCAGTGTGCCATCTATGCATCACTGGTGCCAGGAAACAAGACTCACCAGAGACATTCAGCATGTCATCTATCCTCCCTGTGATCCAGTAGTAGCCATCCTTGTCTCTACGGCAACCTGGCCAACACAACGCAACCACGTCAGCCATTTCCATGACAAACAAGGTGTTCCCAAGGTGGGGTTTTTTTCTCTCTCCCCCAAACAAATCAATATGTTTGAGCTTGAACTTGGAGAACAACACACAGATCACAAGATGGTACTTCACAAGGTGCATGGTGTGGTGGTAACAGTGTGAGGTCTGGGGAGGCACGGAAATGCTCGCTTTACCAGAGGCTATCTGAGGTTTGGGAGGATGTGCGTGCTAGCGGGAGCCTACCATCTCCAGTCACGTAGAAGCCGGGGAACTTCTTGAAGTAGGTGGTCTCAAACCTCTGGTGGTTCCCATAAACTGTCCTCATCACCCCTGGCCAGGGCTGCTTGAACACCTGGAGGAGATAGGGAGAGATAGGTCTTCTGCTAGTTTGGTCTTGGTTTGGGGGAAAAGGAGAAGAGGTGATAGCAAGGAACTATGGGCAAGAAAAAGAAATGAAGGGAGGGGTGTGTTATTAATACCAGGTAGCCCTCGCTCGGCCCCTCCAGCTCCTCTCCGGACTCGTTCAAGATGGCGGGCACCACGCCAAAGAACGGGAACGTCTGTCGGTAGGAGAGAGGTGACAGAAAGGTGTCAACCATGTCGGCCTGGTGAGGCTCCATTGACCAATATCAGGAGCTGAAAGTTCGGTGAACCATGCTGTGAACCAATCACAAGATCAGGACCACTGCTTGCTAATGAGCAAACTATCCCTTTTTCATTTTTAAAAGGCGGAAAAATTTTGGCAAAACTCATTAGCGCCCCCCTATGGTCTACGTAACAGGTCCACTGACTGGAAGGCAGGTTACACTTACAGCAGAGCCTGGCTTCATGGGTGTGGCAGCTGGGAGAGGAGTCAACACATGTCCCCCCTGGAAGAAGAGGAGGAGAGAGGGAGAGGTTAGAATGTAGTGAGAATAGTCACGTATTGTAACAGCTGTTAAACCCTACCATTTTCACAGTTATGTCTGATGTATAAGTGTGATGGTGACTTAGGCTACTGGTGTGTAGGTGTGGCAATGGTGTACAGGTTTTGTAATGGCGTGGAGGTGTAGTAGCTGTGTGGAAATGTGGTAGTGGTATGTAGGTGTGGTCGTGGTGTGTAGGTGTGGTCGTGGTGTGTAGGTGGGGTAGCGGTATGGTCATGGTGTGGAAGTGTGGTCGTGGTATGTAGGTGGGGTAGCGGTATGGTCATGGTGTGGAAGTGTGGTCGTGGTGTGCAGGTGGGGTAGTGGTATGGTCATGGTGTGGAAGTGTGGTCGTGGTGTGTACCGTCTCAGTCTGCCAGAAGGTGTCCACCACGGGGCATCTCTTCTCCCCCACCACGGTGTAGTACCACTGCCAGGCCTCTGGGTTGATGGGCTCCCCCACTGTGCCCAGCACCTTCAGGGACGTCCGCTTGCACCTGGGGAGGGACAAGGGCTCAGCCTGGGCGCTCACTGAACGGCTAGCAACTCAAAGAGGCTACTTAAGGTCACATGATAACGTTTTTGATGGAGGCTTAGTCATACTGGTTTGGTAAATGTCTTACGCATGCTTGCAAGACACTTTTCAGAAATGTGTTTGCCTATAACCTGTGTGTGAGGAGAAGAGTGCGTGAGTGTGTGTACCTGGTAACGGGCTCGCTGCCGTACTTCATCAGAAGTCTGATGGCAGTAGGAGCAGTGTAGAACTTGGTCACACTGTACTTATCTACAATCTCCCACATCCGGCTCACATCAGGGTAGGTGGGCAGACCCTCAAACTGACAAACACATGCACATAGAAAGACAGACACACACACACAAGATGAAAAATGTTAAAAGGCAATGAGCCTTTTGACTGCAGTTCCTCCTCCTCTCTCTACTATGCACTACATTTCCCATCAGGCTTAATAATGACACATTCCTTTAGTAGACGCTTCTGAAACCTTATTTTGAACCTACGACCTTTATCAGCAGTCAAAAATAGCTCCCCCCACTCACCAGGACGCTGGTGGCCCCGTTGGCTAGGGGTCCGTAGGTGATGTAGGAGTGTCCGGTGATCCAGCCAATGTCGGCTGTACACCAGTACACATCGCTAGGCTGGTAGTCAAACACCAGCTTGAAGGTGGTGGCAGTGTACAGCATGTAGCCGCTGACTGTGTGGAGCACCCCCTGGGGGGGAGTGAGAGTGAGAGCATAAATGAGTGAGTGACTGGCTGACAGTGTGTGAGGGCCTCTGTGTGTGAGGGACTGAGTGAAGGACTTTCAAGTGTGTGAGTGCGATGCGTCAGTGTGTGAGATGGTACCTTGGGTTTCCCCGTGGAGCCGCTGGTGTAGAGGATGAAGAGGGGGTCTTCAGAGTCACACCACTCGGGCTCACACTCCTCCGACGCCACACACACCAGGCTGTGCCAGCACAGGTCCACCTCAGGGTTCCAGGGTACCTTTAACACACACACACATACATACACACACACGCACACAATGAACGAGCAGCACGCCGGAGAACACCCACTGGAGCAGCGTCGGAGCTGGGCGGCCCGCTCTGACACCAACAGCCCTCATGGAGAGTCAAATGAGGAAGACTACAAAAACAATACATTAACTGGTCGCATGGAAGTGCCAATGTTAGCTCCCAAAGAAAACCACATGCAGCTCAGACCCGCTAAGAAAAGAGAGAACCGAGGAGGAGAGGCCACGCGAGTGAGTACTTAGTTTTATGAGGGGCTGACAGCTTGGGAGTGAATGAGTTTGAGTTCCTGTCTGCAACAGCAGCAGATTGAGAAACAGGGGGGAGGAGTCACAGCACAGTCACTTCCTGATCTCACAGTGATGAGTAGTAGTCTTTTCAGATGAATGGAAAATTTGTGGGTTTTAAAGGTGGTTCCTGGATAAGGAACATGCTGGGACAACAACTCATGGTGTTTTCAGGAAGGGAGGGTTTGCAGAAGGTTGAAGTTTGGTGTTATAGTGTTATATGCTTCAAAAAAGCTCTCTATAATTCACCCAGTTCAGTTTAGCAATTGATTCTCTAAAATATTCCACAACAGTTGACACCTCTAACTGTGTGGGTTTTGGCCAATGAGGGGTCCTGGACGGGTGCTTTCACAGTAGGACGGTCTTTTTCTAGGCTCTTGTCACAAAACAGTCACTAAGTTTGAGAATTGACACATGTTGGTCAACATGTGTTTCAACTAACATTGACTGAACAATTGTGTTGGGTGTGTATAAATAGCAACTAACTGGTATTTTTTTAAATTGTCCATGTTTATTATCATTTGTTAAATCAATCCATAAATGTGATTGAATTGCTTATTGATCTTAGAGGGATTGATTGGGGAGCTGCTGTTCACGGCTCGACTTTGGCATCTCTGAAAAGGAAGCTTGTGTGAGTGTGTATGGACATGGAAGTATAGGGATGTCCATGAATGAGTGTGAGACCAGCCGAGAGTGAGAGAGCAGGCAGTGCGCCTGCATGCAGCAGCTGAGCGTTGAAAGTGGGAGCAAACATTAGAAAACAACACAGCCCAGCTCCTCGTCAGATGGGGAGGAGGGAGGAGGAGCGGGGGGTGGGGGGGTTAGACGTGTGTTAAATGAAAAGGACAGAGAAGAGATGGGAAGGGGGGTGGTTAGAGGTCTGGTGCGGTACCTGAGGGACTGGACGTGTTTTCTTAACCCGGTCTCTCTGAGGGTCCTGCTAAGAGGGGGAGGAGAAGGAGGAGGGGGAGGAGGAGGGGGAGGTCATGGACACGTTACATCAGACAAACACAGAGATAAAGAGCCGATTAAACAGTGCTTCCTGCTAGGGATGGCCCAAGATGCTCAACAAACTATTGATTTGTAACAAAGCCCCACCCTCCCTCCTCTCCCCATCCAACAGAAGCCTTTCTCTGGACATCAACTGCAGGGCCCTCTCAGGAGAGACCCTCTGTGGAGACTTAATTGCTGCTAGTGGCTAGCATGAGTATGCTGCTGGCGGCCGCAACTAACGGCATGTGAGAGGTATGGAGAGCTATCCATGTTATAAGACATATATGACGTCAAGCATAGGGGGAAGCAAAGCTATGGAGAGAGGGATGAGGAAAACAAATCAAAGTTTTTTGGGTGGTGGAGGAGGGAGGGGGGTTAAGGAACATGGCAGGTTCAGATCAGGTGGGGCCTCACCTGCAGGTCAGGACAGGGACGCTTGGCCGGGGGGGACTGAGAGCCCAGCGAGGTCACCTCCGCCTCCTCCACCTTGGACAGGTGTCTCAACATGATGCATCTCTGGACAAGGTATCCCCTGCAGGATGGAGAAAGGAAGAAAAGAAGGAAGGAAGGAAGGAAGGAAGGAGAGAGGAGAGTGACAGAGAGAGAGAAAGTGTGGATAGAGGAAGGAGAGTGGAGGACAGCAGAATGAGGAGAGAAGAGGCAGGGAAAGGTAGATAGTGAAAGCAGGGGGAGGGGCCAGAGAGGGAGAGGGGACAGGAAGAAAGGAATGAACAGATGAGAACAGAGGATGAGGTGGCTTAGAAGGAGACACTATAAGGATATAACCGTCTACAGTCAGACTGGGACTGTGGCTCCTTTCAGATAGACTTGAACTGGGCTCCAGCTCTCCACTGACAAACAAACATATTGTTTAACTAGATGTTCTGTGTGATTTTGGACAGCATGCCGGCATCCCAGCACCAGAGCTATGTCAGACCCCCTGTTGCTCGTTGCTACCTCATACACAGAACTATGAGGTGGTGTGAAGGCACCACATTCCCTTGGAACAGGCTGTGTAATAGGTGTGTGTGTGCGTGCGTGCGTGCAGCCAGGCACACAAGGGTGAGTCAGCATGCTAAAGCTTGGTCCGTACTTGTCCCTGCATTTGTGCAGCGCCTCGTCAGCGATGACCTTTAGGTTGATCAGCTTATCCCCTCGGTAGAAGCCGTCTGCGGAGGAGAGAGAGAGGGAGAGTGGAAGACAGTGTGGAGGTAAGAGATAGGGAGCAGAGGAGCACAGGAAGGGGCAAGGAAGAGGTCTGTTAGTAAAAGTGTACGCATGAGGTCAAAGGAGACAGACATTGAGCGAGTGGAGAGTACGGTAATGGGTATCGATGAGGTAGAGTCTGGGGACTGTTCGAACCTGACCGACTGAACTTCAACTACAGTCAGGCTCAAGAGCTTATTCATCACATGCTAACTGAAGCTGAACTCAATCAAACAATATTTCTTTTGTATGACCCAAAGTGTGATACACAGCTTAAATAAGACTTACTGAAATAATGAGATGTCAGCAATTACTTTGGGACTGCTGTCAGTGCAACATCTATATAATTCCCAGATTTACCTGGTCCTAGAAACAGTTCTACAGCCTTGTGTTCTTAACTGATCCTATTACTCAACGTAAATCCTACGGTATAAAACAATGCTGTGTGTGTGCGTGTGTGTGTGTGTTAGTGTGTGTTAATGTGTGTGATGGTGGTGGTCTACGTCCGACTCCATTACAGCTGTGTCATTCATTCTCAAGATTAGGGGGTCAGAACCTGGGGATAATCTGAGTCTGATTAATCCAGCTCATAATAGTTTCATTGTGGCTCCTCCAGGAAGCGTGTGTTGTGGGTTCGTGTCATGTACAGAGAGCAGAGAGGAGGCAGGGTCCTGGTCACACGATTTACCAGCGGTGATCAGCAAGGAGCACTGGGAGTCCAGGATCCTCTCGCACAGAGACTCTGCTGAGAACCCTGCAAACTGGTGTCAACACACAGATGCGCACACACAGCAATCAGATTTAAAGGCAGGAAGAGTGTGGGTAGATGTATGCGCACAATTCACACACACTTACACACTGAATGATTATCATATAAACGGTCTTCTTGAGAGTTCAAGGTCGACCATTTTTCCTTGCAGGAACTAAAGTAGCACATTACATAAGACCTGTAGACCAGTAACACATATAGACCACAGGTGACAGGGAGTGTCTGCTGACTGCCTGAGCTAGTCTATGTGATGGTATCCTCACCACTATCGAGTGTGCACTAACTGGGTGACCATGGTATCCCACCACTATAGACTCTGTACTATCTGGGTGACCATGGTAACTCACCACTATAGTGTGTGTACTATCTGGGTGACCATGGTATCCCACCACTATAGAATCTGTACTATCTGGGTGACCATGGTAACTCACCACTATAGTGTGTGTACTATCTGGGTGACCATAGTATACCACCACTATAGAATCTGTACTATCTGGGTGACCATGGTAACTCACCACTATAGAGTGCACAGCTCCGATACGGACGCAGGCCAGCATGGCCACCACCAGCTCCACCACCATGGGCATGTAGATAGACACACGGTCCCCCTTCTTCACTCCTTCTCACACACACATTAAAGAACCCCGGAAAGACAAGAGCGGGTAAAAGTGTCAGACAGTCTGACAGACAAGACAGTGAGAAAGACAGTGAGTGAGACTGACATAGAGTGAGACGGACCGTGATTGGGACAGACAGGTGTACCTTGTGACTTGAGCACGTTGGCCAGCCTGCAGACCTGCTGGAGCAGCTCTCTGTAAGTGACTGTGGCCTCATCTCCCGGCTCGTTCCCTTCCCTGACACACAACAGGAACACAAAAAATATTTCAAACTCATGCTCACCCAAACCAACCTTATATAAAAATGACCTTGTTCTAACCAATCACATAAGGCTCCATTAATGCACAAATGACGCAAGAAGAGAGTTTGGTAGGGTTGACCGCAGGTGACGATTAATCCCATTACTAAAAGATCACCCTTCCTGTTCAAACAACAGCCTTGAAACCACAACAAATGACAGAGCACAGGCAGGCTGCAGGCAGACAGGGGGCTAACACAGGCTAACAGGATCTCCCTCTCCTCCCATCTATACAGTACAGGCCTTGTACGTTTGTCTGTCCTTCTGAGGCTGTAGAGTACAGGCCTTGTGTCTCTCTGTACAGAGCAGTCTCTTATGTCTGTTTCAATTTGCTCTTCAGTAGAGTACGGCCCCGCCCCCTCCCAACCAAGAAGCAAAACAATCTCTTTTCTGTGCTGTGTCATTCCTACAGCCTACACTGTATCCTCACACACGCACGCACGCACGCACACACACGGCCCTTCTCTCAGTGGACACTAGAAGAGGTACTGACAACAATCTCACTCAGGCACTGCCTCAAAGAGACACGCACACGAACCAGCCATCTTATTACTTCACCCTGCCAAAGCGAGACATTTCAAGGCCAATATGGTGAAACGCCCTGAGCTAGGCTTTGCAACAAGCTTTCCCGGTACCCCGTGTCTGTGGTAGAGGAGTCGACAGAGCAGATCGGCAGTGAGCAATGATGGACCCGGGTCTCGTCCATGTGGAGCCTGGCCTTTCTCACTCTCACCATCCCAGACACCCCCCTGAGGTAATAGGAGGAACACCACCAAAAACAGAGCTGGAGTGTCTTGCCACACATCCACAACCGCCAAAGAGTCTGAACACAGTTTTAGGTTCCGGTGGCATGGCTGTGCATTTCGATGTCATGACACAATAGGTTGGCATAGCAGAGGCCCTTCTAACCCATTCAGCTCTGTGGAGATGCGAGTACGGTCATGTGCTCTGGGACAAGTTATGCAAGGCTCTAGTTAAACGCTGTCTGGGCTAATTGTTACGGATGATATTATCTGTCATCTTGCGCTCCCTGAAGAGGATTGAAATAGACTCATTTCACAACTATGGGGATTCTGGCTTTGGGCACCACCCTTATCGAACCACTTCATTTCTATGTAGTGTCACATACATGCGGTGAAGGTCACCGAACAAGTTTCCTAAGTAAAGATAACATCCAGTATATACACACACACACACACACACACACGTTATCCCAAATGAAGGTGACCTTAAGCAACGCACAGACAGCCAAAGAGCTATAAATAAATCAGCCATAAAACCATGTTCAGCACCCAAGGTCAGGAGGTTACATGCACAGTCCAAAAACAAATATCAATCTACGCTAAGCAGTGGGTGCACTGCTTTTAGTAGCTGGAGTGGGCCCGGTTAGAACTCAACGAGATAACAGATTGACCGAGCAGCGACCACTCTATCTGCTCTGACTACCCAAGGTGGAAGAAGATGCACACATGAAATATTCCAATGACTCTTACTAAAAACAAGGCTACAAAAATAAAGACAACATAGATCAAGTTTTAAAATAAAAGAGACAAACATAACAAATAAACAGTTATATCGCAGATGAAGATAGGGAAGGGCTAAACTAGCTGAAACATGAGATTCTAAGTTGTGAGTGAACGTCTCTAAATCCAAGTGACTTTGCTGTCACTAAGAGTTGATCATTCTCCAGAAAGGACGGCCTGGCCTGGGATGAACCTGTCAGCTCCCTGTAAACGCTCAGTCAGAAGAGAAGAGGAGCCCACGCTGTCAGCACAGGAGCTCTGCTGCTGACCACACTGACTGCAACCCATTCTCACACACACAGTCCGATGTTGCTAAGCAGGAGAAGCTGCAGTGGAAAGCTAGTACATCATAGCACATACGGGCTACATGGTGCAGGCTGAGGGCCGGCAACAGAGCATGTCGGAAGGCCAGAGGTCTAAGTTACAGGCTGACAGCGAGTGGTTGAGAGGGTCAGCATACTTGGAAGTAAAGCACTCTCCACTTCAAAGGCTCTAAGGTCACCACCCTCGCACAGGCAAAAATATACTGCTTCCCTAATATAGGCCTTTATGACCCACATACAGTTCATTCATTCATCGGTGTCTTAGCCATTCAGTTGTGGTGTAGAAGTGGGTCATAAACGATACTGACCAATTGGGAAATTTAATTTAATTCATAATTTATATACTTTCATATGCTCAACCAAAGTTGACAGACATGATTGAAATGCACTGACACCAGGTAGTCTTCCTAGGTAGTCAGATCCTGAAAGATATTCTGCTCAGTTTAAGGGGACATCTCCGACCTAAGGCCACTTTTCCAAAGAGAGGGAAAAGAAGGACCTGGTCCTGTGTGTGGCGATGACAAAGGATGGTTGATCACTGTGGATCCATTCAGGCTTCTACTCTGACAATCCATCCCAAGCTCAAGTATTCACCCTGCGTACTGGGCCATCAAGAGGGGCTGCTTTGGCAACCTTCACAGCCACTCCCCTCTCTCACAATCTCTCTCACACACAATCTCTTTCTCTCGCACGTACGCACGTATTGGCACACCATGGCAGAGATCCATTTAAAATTCCAATGATTTTCCCTCGCTGTTATCTCTGGAAAACACATTCCCTTTCTCACACACCAGTTCTCTTGAAAACACACTGACCAGTAGAATGCCACTTTGTCCTCCAGCTTCTTCTCGTGCACATTGCGGTCCAGGACGTTGTAGCAGATGTTGGTGGTGGCCCCCTCCATGCACTTGACAAAGATTTCTCCCTTTGTCACATCGAAGTTGTAGTCAAGAAACGGGCCTGTATGCTTGGTCTTCCAGTAAAAGTCCTTTGCAATGTCACCCCAGAACTCTGACAGCGACAAACACATATAGTAAATTACACGTTAAGAAAAACGCTGTCGAAATGTGGCGATACCTCAAGGCTGGTAGTTGGTATTTCATTGTCAGGGGGCCAATGAAAAAAAGCTATGTAGGTTACACACATTACAATGTACACTTCACTCTCAAGCATTGATCGTAACTCAAGGAAACAAACTTGAAGCCATTAGGTCGAGGCAGGTCTGCTATGGTAGGACTAAGAAAATAGCCGAGTCTGGTGTTACAGCATACCAAGCATCATTCTGTTATTACTTACCATCAGGGTTGTCAATGGACTTTATATACAGTTCTTTGTATTTTTCGAAGCTGGGAACGTGAGCCTCCTTTTTCAAGTCTCCAGCAGCGTATAAAACGTCCTCCCTTGGAGCTTTGTCCGGGATCATCTTGTTTTTTTTTTTTGTTTGACCGCCGGTGCTGGACTGACGCAGTAGCTAGCTAACAATTCAATGGGAACGATCGATTAGCTTCCAAATTGCGACAGATGGCCAGGTTGCGCTTTAAGAGAGCAGACGGATCTTCGAAGCAAAAAACAATACAGCTGGTTGATCTGGCTAGTTATTGGGCTGAACAAACGACGCTCATTTACACTTCCTTATTCGGAACCTGCCAGCTTGCTCATAAACTAATGTGAACTTTGGAGATGGTCTGCATAAGTACATGCAAACGCATTGCCATAAAAATCTCAAGGAGCCAGCAGCTCTCCTTGTGCGTGTATTAATTGACAAACTATTTCGCAAGCTAGAAACCTGGAATTTACTCAAAGGAGTCCTACGTGT
This sequence comes from Plecoglossus altivelis, assembly GCA_036571765.1. Taxonomy (NCBI): domain Eukaryota; kingdom Metazoa; phylum Chordata; class Actinopteri; order Osmeriformes; family Plecoglossidae; genus Plecoglossus; species Plecoglossus altivelis. The sequence continues at coordinate 17,986,330 of BROE01000021.1, read as the reverse complement.
AGTGAGGTTAGGTTAGCTATTTCTGTTAGCGCCAAGCCTTCCAACCTCTGCAGAGAAATACGTCAAAAGAAAATATTTGGTTCAAAAACTGTTTATGCAAAAAGATCTGCGTCGCTAGTTTTGTCGCCAGCATTACAGATAATGCATATTTACCGTTGCTGGGAACAAATTGCTCACAGAAGACAATACAGTAGCAAGCTAGCTAGTTAGCATAAAACTAAGAAGAGGAGAGAGGTGAGCGAGATGTACTTGAGCGCGAGACGAGGCCGCTTCTGTCCGACGTGCTGTCGTTTGAATGTAGCCTTTTCCATTCAGGAAAAAATTGTCCCTTTCATACAAAAACTGCGTTCACACGGATCTGCGGAATGGATTCCAACAACATGACCCGTTTTTTATTAAGTAGAGGTTGTTATTGTGCTGCCCTAGTCCCTTCTTTTTTTGACGGAGACAACGCCAAGAGCGCATGCAACGCTGAACTCTGCGTGGCCCCACGCTGGGCGTGGTTGAGATAAAGCATCCAATCGGGTCGTAGCATGGGTAAAGAAGGTTGGTAAAGCGCAAGGAGCTTATATTTAAATGTTTTATTTAAATTCTGCGTCATGAAGCCGTCTGAAGTTTTTATCTGAAGGACCAGTGTCTACACCACACAGGATAGTTCAAATTCCAGTATACCACTGGTATACTATAAAAGGTCAGGTCTTCCCCAGGGATGTAGTGGAGGGTAAATGCCCATAAACGTCAGTAACGCACCTCTGAAATTGTGGACATAACGTTAAGGTTACTCACCTCTAAGTAGTGTGCGCGCACATCACAGTTAGCTGCGCCTTGTAGTCCGCCGTTGGAGTAATCTAAATAAATATTGTGTCATTTTAAAACACCTAAGGTAAATGTTGTATTTTTCACCATACGAATGCTGTAGGCTGAATAATTCTAATTTTCGCTGTATAGTGGTCTGTGACCCTCCAATCATTCTCTTGCGGCAGCTGCTGCGGCAATAGCAAGGATCCAGGAAGTATATAAAAACAGGTGGTGGATTACTATGCCCGTTTACCTGTTTGGAATAGATTCATTTTTGAAGAGACCATCGAGTTCTCACATCTACAGATAACTGCAAAAGCCGTTAAGTAAGAAGTAAAGACCAAATCACGTTTTTAAACGTTGTTTTAGTTCGCACAACAATGCATTAAGTCAGGGACAAACGCTATTAATAACGTACTTTCAAATACCATGATGCAATTTGAACATCCTTCGTGTTCCATCTAAATATGCCATATAAAATGTAATAATAATAAGTGATGAATACATTCTTGAAGTCATAGTTCACCCACCGCTGATTTCACAACTACAGCCTTGGTCTTCCCTCTGAGAGGCTTCAAGTAGTTTAATCCAGAATTACTACTAAGTGCTGCGCCTCAGCTGGTTGAAAGTGGATGTCTCATAAACGGAAGATCCTGGTTTAAACTCCCTACAATTGCCCTTGTGTTAGTTTCATCCAACTGGCACAGTCCCAACGAGAGGGCTTTTGAATGGGACATGGTAAGCCTGGAGAGCTCAGGCTTTACGGTGTAGAAGCAATGCGAAATGCCTGGATTGGTCAGGCCACTCAGTGTGTCATGCTTTGCTTGTAGATGACAGACCCTGCCGTGTTGAGGCGACCGTTTGACAGTATATCTGGACGAGGCAGACCTCCGGACACAGGCCAAGCGTTTGGAACGTTAACTTTCACAAAGCTCCCCCCCAAGAATGCCTCCCATGCATCGCAGTACCCTGGCTCTTGTTGTCGGAAGAACATGAGATTCTTCATCTCAGGGTTGTGGGTCCAGCCCCACGTTGGGTGCGTTTACATCATGGTGGCTTCTTTGTCACTTGGTGAGGCTTCAAGTAATTGGATCCAATGCCACCTACACGTGGGTGCTGTGGCTTAGCTGGTTGAAAGCGCCTGTCTAGTAAACAGGAGATCCTGGGTTCAACTCCCAGTAGCGCCTCCTTGTGCCTATTTTATACAACTGGCACATCAACTGTACGTTGCAGACATAAATGTACAGCGTCACCAGGGTCCCAACGAGAAGGCTTTTGGATGGGACAAGGTAAGCCAGGGGAGAACAGGCTTTACTGTCTGTGTGTCTGTATGGTGCTCCACCTGCTGGCAATGCCATCGTGAATGTGTGTGATGGCTTGTGCGCTTGTGTGTATTACCATGTGTGTGAGTTGTCGTCTTTGGTGATTTGGGTTCCGATGTGTCCCTATTGCTGTGTGTGTGTGTAGCAGTAAGTGATACCCACATTGGGTGTGGTTGAAGTGTCAAAATTACAAGCACCTAATTGACTTGTTAAGATAAGTAGAAAGTGTTATTGTTGCTCGCTTGTTGAGCTCCTATTTATCAATGTGCTGCAGGTGGTGCTGTGGGTAGCGCAATGCTAAGATAACAATAGAGTAGTAATGGCCTGTAGTTATTGGCTGCAGTGTAGTTACCGTGATGTGGTCTGTAGGCGCTATGGTTTGCCTATCAAGTGTAGTGAGTTGGTGTGCTGATGTGCCTGTCGTTAATATGTGTGTGCTGTGGTAGTGTGCACAGGGCAGACTAGTGTTCGTGTGTCTGCACTGTAGGCAGCTAGGGTGCCACTAATGGAAGATACGTCTCGTGGAGAGTGCCACCGCCTTACATCTCTCTTATGGTCGCTCTGGCTGATGGCGGGCTTCTCTCTATAGTAGATCCCAGAAGGAATAGACTATGCTTACTATTACAAGGATGGCATGACTTGGCTAGAACCCATGTAAAATGGAACCTTTACAGTCTTCTGTGTATGAGAGCCCTACCATTGGGCTGAGCACGAACCCTTATCCCTTATGCGTGTAGGCGTGTTACCAATTATTTCGCAGCAGCGCTCACGTGTTGAAAAGTTGTACACACTAACAAGTCTCCCTCAACAGAAGGGGTTCTCCCACGCAATGAGCGTGGTGGTGTAGAGCTCAGCAATGATAGCCTTCTCAAGAGAGGGGGAGACCTTAGTGTTGGGGGCCTCAATGACGGCAGCCTCAGTGATAAGAGCCTTAACAACAGGGGCCTTGATGATCCGTGAGTCTGCCACAAGCTCAGGGGCGCCATACATCAGAGAGCAGGTGAGAGGAGGCTTGTCACAGATGTAGGACTAGAGAGAGGCTCCGTGTCGCGAGAGGAAGGCACCTCAAACAAAAGGGCAACCCAGACGCCAGAGGGCTGGGGCGGCCGGCTCAAACATATAGGGGCCCATTTGATGATATCTATGATGAGAATAAGAAAGAGGTCAGAGGTACTCGAGAACTAACAGGGGCTCGGATGATGCGTGGCCTCAACAATGGGGCTCGATGATGGGCTCAAACATCAGGGGCCTTGAATGAGGGGCCATCGAACAACAGGAGCCATCAATGAAGGTGGACACAGTAGGATCTCAAGTGAACAGAGGGCTCATGATGGTGGGTACTTCACGTGAGAGGGGTTCTCCCCGGACGATGGGGGCCTTGATGATGTGGGCCTTAACAATGGGGGCCTCAACAACAGGAGCTTCAATGACGGGGGCCTCGACAACAGGGGCCTCGATGATGGGGGCCTCAACAACGGGGGCCTCGATGATGGAGGCCTCGACAAGAGGGGCCTCGATGATGGGGGCCTCAACAACAGGGGCCTCGATGATGGAGGACTCGACAATGGGGGCCTCGATGATGGGGGCCTCAACAACAGGGGCCTTGATGATGGGGGCCTCAACAATGGGGGCCTCAACAACAGGGGCAACGATGATGGGGGCCTCGACAACAGGAGCCTCAATGATGGCGTTGCAGGCCTCAGAAATAACAGCCTTCTCAGCAGGGGTGGAGGCCTCAGTGATGGGGACATCCATACTGCCAGGCTCTCCAACCGAGTCACTATCCATCCGGGCCTTCAATGTAAAACACACAGTATGACATTTATAGATAAGCAACTGATCACATAGCTGGAGTTAAATGTTTGTGGAGGAACAGTTTACAGTTTCAGCAGCTGAAGCTCCATTCAATGAACCTGTCACTAAGTCACTAACCTCTGTGGCTTTGGCTGCTGAGTTCTCCTCGGAGCTCTGTCCAGCCTCCACACTGGCGTCTGGGGCCATCCCAAACATGACCAGAATGTGGCCGTCCATGATGTCGGTGAGAAGGGTGATGAGTTTCAGACACCGTGCGTCGAGAGCCTCAGCCAACATCCCTGGCAGGAACATCTCTGAGGTCGTACCCAGGATGGCGTCTACCATCTCAGAGCACCTGTCTTTGGAATAATCCACCTGAAGCAGGACATCACCGGTCTTTTTGGCAGAAGAGGAGATTCTATTCAAGATGGCCGCCGCCATTCCCACAGCCATGTCAGAGAGAGCCAGGTAGGTGTGGATTTTGGACTGGGGCCAAAGGGCCATGAGGATCCTGGGCACCAGCTCCACCAACACCCGTTTGGGGCCGAGGAGGGTGGGGGAGCTCTGCTCCCTGGAGACGTCGGCAATGATGCTCATCACACCATTCTGAACTCGGGTGCAGAGCCTGCCGATGGTTGGAAGAAAGAAAGGGAATGAGGACGGAACCTGAATCCACAGTCTAGTGAGGATTCACGCTGAACACCGTTCCACTTGTGGAACAAGCCCGATGCGGATAGACTGGTCGTACTGGTTGAAGGCTGATGCAGCACGCCGTGTCTCCAGCTTCTTCTTGGCTTCACAAATCATGTTGGCCATCTTGAGCTTGGAGTTGATTTCATAGGTCTAAAAGTAAAGATGATTTAGGATGTTCCTTTAAGTCTGGAGATCCATACCAAGGTCAGTATGTTTTGCTTGGTCAGTCAGATTTGTCCTCTGACAGTATTCTTACCAGCCAGGCAAGCTCACAGCCGTCCTCCAAAGCGCTTCTCCACAACCTTCACACAAAACAACACAGTAGTTCAATTTCTCTTTCTACTTCCCGGATGTTTCGACCACAGGTCAGTAGCTTTTGGGTCAACAATGTTCAATGAACATACTGAAGATGAATTTACCGTGCAGTAAAGGACTTCTTCCCTTGGGAAACTAGCCAATCACAGAACATGATTTCTGTGATTTCCTGTGGCACTTGCCCCTTTTTCTTCAAGTCCAGAAAGTGAATCAAGCTTTTAAGCTGCAGGACCAGATATATTACCAGTTACATCTCTTGAAAAGCTACATTTGAATTTGGCTTTCAGGAGTTTAGTGTCATTTTCATGGAAGATACCTTACCGGTTCAGAATATAATTCTGATCCCCAACACAGTTGTAATGCTTGGCCATATCTGCCTTCCACATAGAAAGCCTATGAACAAAGAAATGAAGTTGAAATGCAATAGATGGAAACAAATCATCTTTTAAACAGTCTATCCACTACTTTATCACAGACAACACAGAAATAGCCAATACCTTCATGGGCTTGTACAGGACTCTGTCGTCTTCTGTGATCCAATCCATGGAGATCGAAAATGTTTGATAACAGTTTATACAAAGAGTGTCTTCAGTATTCATAGAGGTAATGATGAACATCAAGCGCGATTCCTGGGTTTCTGCAAAAACATTAGAATGTTTGTATTATATTACCATGGAGATGGCTTGCTCTCTAAAGATCTGATCTTTATGACAATAATGCAGTCGGAGATTGTAGAACTCTACCAAATCTGAGCTTTTTCTTCACAAAGATCAGAACTCTGGAGAGCAAGCCATCTCCATGGCAATACAATTCAAATATTGATGTATGGTGGTGGATGGTTTCTCCTGGAGGTTGGTTGAACACTGTGCGACATCTAAATATGCCCCCCCCCCCTTCTGTCCCCCTCCATCCCACCCCCTTGTCCTCCGCCACCGCCACCCTAACTTGGTGTTCATTGAGATTTCAGGACATGCAACGTGCCATGCTTTGCTTGTAGATGAGAGACCCTGCCGTGTTGAGGCGACCATTTGCCAGTATATCTGGACAAGGTATGTCTTTGCTTGTAGATCATACACCCAGCCCGGATGTGGCATTCATTTGAAAGTACGTCTGGATGGTTGGAACGATAACTTTCGTAAAATCTCCCAACATGAATGACTTTTACATGCCAAATTAAGCCCGGCTAGCTCAGTCGGTAGAGCATGAGACTCTTAATCTCAGGGTCGTGGGTTTGAGCCCCACGTTGGGCGTGTTAAAGTTATGGAGGCCGCTCTACGACTTGGAGCAGCTTCTAGTAGTTTAATCCAGTGTTGTCCCTCACCTGGTTGAAAGCGGTTGTCTTGTATACAGGGCATCCTGGTTTCAACTGCCCTTGTGTCAGTTCCATCCAACTGGCACATGTATGATGTAGATTGAAATGCTTAGAAGGCCTTTAGATGCAATGCGGAATGCCTGCGTAGCTCAGGACACGCAGTGTGCCATGCTTTGCTTGTAGATGAGACCCTGCTGTGTTGAGGCGACCGTTTGACAGTATATCTGGACGAGGCAGACTTCCGGACACAGGCCAAGCATTTGGAAGGATAACTTTCACAAAGCTCCCTGTCAAGAATGCTTCCTATGCATCGCAGTACCCTGGCTCCTGTAGTCGGAAGAACATTAGATTCTTCATCTTAGGGTTGTTTGTCCAACCCCACGTTGGGTGTGTTTACCTTATGGAGGCTTCTTTGTCACTTAGAGAGGCTTCAAGTAATTAAACACAAAGCTGCTTAAGCATGGGTGCTGTGGCTCAGCTGGTTGAAAGTGCTTTTCTTGTAAACAGGAGACCATGGGTTAAACTCACAGCAGCATGTCTTGTGCCTGTTTTATAGAACTGTTGTAGATGGTAACACAACAGATATGTACCTCCCTATGCTTCCTTTTACATGTTTTGTTGAAGTTATTAACATCACAATTGTTTTGCTATTAACCAAACAGTGAACATGCAATTTCTAAGAATAAAAAATTCATACTCCAATATCTGGCAACAATGTAGTCAAACCAGCACCTTGGGACTTCTATCCCATGTAAATGTTGATAGAAATAGAAGTATAAGGTTTTAATTGTAATTCTTGATACACCTCAACATTTAATAATTATGGGCGATGATCCCTTCCTTCTCTTTTTCAATCATTCATTCTTCCTCTTTTCTTTCTCTTTCTTATAGATCCGCCTTTCCTAGACTAGGCTGCCTTTGACTGGCTGTTTGGAAACGACAGACTTCTTGCACACTGCCTTGCCGGCAGTGTAGCGTGCATGAGGGCCACGCTTGGAGTTTCTCTTCTGCTTGGCCAGCAGGTCTCCTGCCTCCTGGGTCTTTTGTTGCTCCTTCAACCAGGCAGGGACCGGGGGCTGGATGATGGGCCTCAGGGGGTATATGGGCATCAGATTAAACACCCTCATCTGAGCACAGAAGAGCAGAGCACAGCTGGTACCTTTATGCTATTTGATATTCTTAGAAGTATTTAGGGTGTCCTAAAAGAAGATCAGGATGTCTTATATGTAAAGAGGTATAGCTCTGAGCTACGAGTGGTGAGTAGGGTAAACATCATACTTTTAAGAGACACCTGGCCTCCTATGGTATAGAATGTCTTAATATCTGTGTACTGGCCTGTTCTCGGCTGCTGAAGAAGACTGGCAGATTGGGGGGGCAGGTGGGTAGATGGTGACGTACTTTCTGCTTGTAGGCTGACCCCAAAATGACGCTGGTCTGGGGAGGGAAGGGGTGGGTTGTTGTTTATCGAGTAGGCAAGGCAGGTAGCATCACTACATAAGCATCAACCCCTCACAACCCATCCTTCCTACCAATGCCTTGATTCTCTGCCCGAGCCCAAGCCTGAGCCCGGACTTGGATTGGATCAGACTCTTGATGAAGCACGTCATGCGCCATGCGCAGCGTTTCGGCCACTCGCACTTACAGTCTCGCATGCGTGACACATCACACCTGCCGTGAGTGCTGTACTATTCAGTATTTTAAGTGCAACATGGCGCTTGAAGAAGCAAAGAAAACAATTTAAACAGGAAAATTTACTTTGAGCAAGTTTGAAGGAAAATTGGAGGTATGGAAACATTTTAAACAAGTCGTGGGGAGTGACAACATATGTGTTGGCTCTGTCTTGTGCATTAAATGCGGCATGCTGCTCGCCTTTGAAAAAAAAACAAAAACGGGGACTTCGACTGAACAGACACATGAAGCAAGCTTGCCATGACAGAAATTATGATAGTAGTCAGCCTCAGCCCTCAATGTCCTCTTTTTTTTTACTTTTCCAAGCATTCCCCTGAGGGTGAGGCAAGCCATCACAGATTAATGTGTTGAGTTTTGCTGTAGAGTGGCCAGGGCTTCAAGTAGATAGGTCAAGAATTCATCAATATTAGTGCTACATATGATTGTGTATCTGCACAGTCCATTCTACCGCACCATAGCACCGTTTCCAAGGCTTGCATGGAAAAGACAGATGAGAGGAGGAACGTTCTGGCACAGACGCTCAAAGATGCTCTGAAGAATAGAGACATAGCGATAAGCACGGATATGTGGACTGATGACACAGAAAGATAAGTTACATCGCAATAACGTGCCTTCATGTCAACGACGACTATAATTTAGTTGGTAAAACTCTCACCACCACAATGTTTCCTGTGTAAGATGCTAAAAAGGGAAACACTGCACCGCAGCAAGCCGCAGCAAGCCGCAGCAAGCCGCAGCAAGCCGCAGCAAGCCGCAGCAAGCCGCAGCAAGCCGCAGCAAGCATTTGTGCTCTTTTCCTCTGGCCCAAATTCAACAAATTGGGGATGATGTCTCCTGTAGAGATAGCTAAGGTACATGCACACGTTCGCACCCTAATCTTGCCTGTGGAGGAAGATTCTGCGGCGCCTCACAGTGCAACCAGGGCCAGCAGAGAATCCAAATTTGCTGATGGGGGGGCAAGATAATGATAACGAACTAGATGAGGATGAAGTGGCTATGTACAATTCACAGAAGCATGCCATGGGTGACGACCGGGACCTACTGAAATGGTGGTAATTAAACAGATTGGTGAACCCAAACCTAGCCAGGCTAGCAAGATCAGTTCTCTGCATTCCAGCAAGCAGCAAGCGGGTGGTCAGCGCAGCTGGCCGAACGATAGAAACCAGAAACTGTGGACACCCTCTTGTTCTTGCAAGACAACATGTAGAACCATACAAGTTGGCTATAGCTTTGTGACTAATATGGTATTATGTGATGATTACATATATAGCAGGCAGCCTTGCTTGGCCTAATCATTTTCTCACACTTCATCTACATGCATACATACACAGAAAGGCGGCTACCAGAATGGAGCAAAGTTTTTGTACTACAGACCTACGTTTTATAATATGCTTTACAAATATTTATTTTGTATAAAGAATATTACATGTTCTAAAATATTGCTTAATTATATAAAAGTAGTAGGCCTATAGTCTTTTTCTGTCATTTTCTGTGTTTATCATAGTTCACAGCAACATTTTAAATTTCTTTATGTTTCTTCATTCAGAATTACAGATCCATTTACGATCCAATCAACTATTTCGGAATAATCAAACAACGCAGTTTACATACTTCTTCCTTGTCGTATTATTCACACGGCTCACATATTAAAAATGGCCCTGCTAAAATCAGGTTCAGGCTCATAATTACAGTGAATGTGTGAGGCCGGGCCGGGCCAGGCTGGGCTTGGAAACAACGTGCTCGAGATTGGGTAGGGGGGGCTTGATTTGTTGGGCCTGATCTAAGCTCTACTTCCTACCCTCACCCTCACCTCTTTGTTCTTCTCCTGCCAGCGTTGCCAGGTCTCTTCTATCTGCTCGTCGCTATACTGGGTGATGCGGGGGTCAGAGGTCACCAGCTCCTGCAGTTTGGGGGCCTGACTTCCACTGAAGTTAGCAGAGTTCTGCAGCTTCTGCAGGGTCAGGTTATCCAGGATGCGCCTGGCACAGCTGTCATTGATACACACAAGCATGCACACACGCCAAACCAGATCTTCAACAAACAAAAAGGAGACCAGCAGCTGGACCAATCCCATCTGGGAGAGTGGGTGTGTGTGTGGGGTGGGGGGATATTTACTTCCAGTGTGGACGTGTGCCCTTGTTGAGCACCTTGAGGGTCTGGTAGGACCCCACCCTTCTCAGGTCCACAGGCAGCTCCCTGGTAAAGGCATGGGGGTCGTTTACACGCCATCGGGCCTGCCCAAACGTACCTGGAGTAAAGAGTAGTCACCAATTAACACCTGACTCATCTGAGATACTCATCTGAGTATCTCTAAAACAGCTTGAGACATTTTTTACCATTTTAAAAGAAGTGATGGGGAGTGTTACCACTACTATGAAAACTGTGAAACATTCGGGAGAAAACTGTCAATAGAACTCCCATTTAACTCAACTAGAAAAGGCCTCAAGTCTGTACAGTTGTTGCTAAACCAGACAAACTGTTGCGCTGCCTAGTGCTTGTTGTACCTATGTAGCTTCCAGAAATGGTCCAGACACGAACGTTGCAGTCCAAGCTGGCAGTGACGATGACACTGAAACGCTCCACGTACACTATGCTGACGATGCTCTTCAGGTGCCCTCGCCAGGTACTGAGCAAGGGTGGGGCAGTTAGACGTACCTTCCAGCCATCCTCCACCTTGGGGTCACAGGTCAACCCTGGTCAGTCTAGCCTGGGCGTCGGTATGGAAAACAGGGCCAAGATAGATACTAGCAGTGCACACTGATGTACTGTGTATTTAGACAGGACTATTATGATGTGGGAAGCCCTATGTCCACCAAGGAGAGACTGGCTGTGGGTTTTCTGGTATTCTGGATGGCAAGGTCTTAAAAAGGAGCCACAGTTAGGTGAGCCTGGACATGAATACACTAAGCAAAATAGATTGTGTGACTTACATACTATGTTTCAATGCTGAGGACACCATGCAGTTGGCAATTGCATGACTCTATTGCTTGACACTTCTACAAGCCTATATACAGATGGTTAGTGCAATCTACTGTGAATTATATAACTCCGGAATGCTTTATAGTATGTTGTCCGATAACCTGCGTGTTTGCAGTTTGTGGTGATCTTAGCTTGAAGTGTAATCTACAAGAGTTTCCTGTCTTTTGTGTTAGTGGAAGTGAAAACGAGATCCTTTTTTGTGCCCTAATCTAATGTGGAGACAACTTCTAAATATGTCACAGGAAATCTGTCCACATTATTTTAAGAGAAATAAAATTAAAATGCACCACGACACACACTTTTATGCTCTTATGACTGCCTCTCCTTCCCCTTCCCCACCTCAACCTCTACCTGCTCCCTCTTCTCCCTTCCCCCCTCCAGGTCCATTTCCCTCTCCTCCACTTCCCCCTCACCACCCCCTCCCTTCTCCTTGCCCTTACCTCCATCGTCTTCTCCTCTGTCGTCTCCCTTAGCCCCCTCTTTCGGGGCGCCTCCAGCTTGCAGTAGTGGGGAATCAGGCTGTGCAGCCTGGTGGTTGTGGGGTCGTGGCGGCCAGCTCTGTCCTGCTCTGCGCGCCTGGAGAGGCAGTAGTCCTCTATGTTCCACAGCTGCAGACATCAGCACAGACAATCAGTGTGCTGTTGCCAGTTAGCATCTTGACATCCCTGGATAACTTGTAGGAGCTTTTTTTAAACTTAATGTTGGACTGTAGTGGTGGGTGAGAGTGAGGTTATAGGTATGGAAGGCTTTTACATTCAGCATTCCTGAGTCAGTGGAGGTGCAGACAGCCTTCCACCCACTTTGATGTAGCCGCAGCTGTCCCCAGTGAGCAGCATCTGGTTGCGCTGGTCGGTGGACATGGAGCTGACGGAGAACCCGTTGCCGTGCACGGCCCTGAACTTGCCCAGCAGCCCCCCCTGGTGGTGGATGGACCAGGCATACACGTAGCCGTCCGCCACGCTGGTCAGGAGGATGGCCGTGTCAGGGCTGCGCTCTCGAGTACCCAGGAACAGGGCCTGGAGGAGGTGAGGGGGGGAGACTGTATGTGAGCTACAGGACATCTTCTGGACAATGCTCCTTTGAATCAAATGTGATGTGTCTCTGTTTTCCTCTTTCTACCTTCTCAACAACCCTATCTTAATCTCCCTCCTTTCATCTCTCTACCTTCTGCCTACCCCTTTTCCTCTCTCTAACATCCCAATGCTTGTACCTGCTCGACGGCTAGATTAGGCTTTTCCAGATCCTCAACACTGATTGGTGGAAGTTTGCCACTTCTGTCCGCCTTGTGTTCCCCCAACAACCTCTTCTGAGTCTTCTCCTTAGCATCTAACTCTGCCTCCTGATGGGGTCAATAGGGGTAGACGCTAGTTTAAAGACCAGTACTGTTCTACTATTACAGAGTGTGGTGGATCACATTGTTAAGATGAGTTACTCCATCTCTGACCAGACCACCAGTACCAATGTCTGTAGTTACCACAGTAACGGATTTGGAGACCACTGATGATACTCGTTTGGGCAGGAGAGTGCGAGGGCTCTCGCTGGCATTAAACCTGCAAAAGGCGCGACCGGAATCAATGTTCCAGACAATGATGTCACCACTGTAGGAGGCGGTCACCAGCATCTTGTTGCCGTGGGCGTGCATGGAGTAGATGTCCTCAGAGTGGTATTGATCCCACACACGGTACTCCATCTCTGTGTCCTCCTTTACATCACTGGAAAGGTGGAGAGAGGGGAGGATAGGTCAGGAGAGGAGAGGATTAGGGAGAAGAACAGAGAATAGGAGGTGAGGAAAGCAGAGGAGAGGTGTGGAGAGGAGAGAAGAGAAGAAAGAAGAGAAAGGAGTAGAGAGGAGAGGAGTGGTCTGGAGAGCTGTGGAAAGTGGAAGAATGGAGAGAAGTGAAGAGGTGAGGTGTGGATAGGAATGGAATGGGGGTGAGTGGAGAAGAGAGGAGATCCAAATGAGAGACACCACAATACTATACTCACAGGTACCACATGACTCTCTTGCTCCAGCCGGAAACATAGATCCTCTGATTGATGTAGATGATGCCTGTCACCTGGGAGATAAAAAATCTAAGGTTCTTGAATGTCAAAAGGCCTTGCGAGAATATCATATCGCAATATCAGCCAAACGTTTGATCCATATTATCAGTTCACAGAAAACATTTTCTACATAGCTTCTAAATGCAAACTTTTCTTAATGTATATGATCCTATACCTATTCTATTATATAGCTGGACATTCATTTGATATGATATCTGGACAAAATGCCCAATCGGTAGAGCATGAGATTCTTAATCTCAGTTTTGTGGATTTGATCCCCACATGGGTGTCTATCCGTTATTAGCCTTCTGGACACTGGCCACTACTCATACAAATGTTGGTTTATATAATATATTTTATATGTAAAATCTCTGTTACAACTGCTGCAGAGTTCTATACCATCAGCTTTTGTATAGGATTTCTATATTTCATTCAAACTATGAATTGTACTGTGTTATTTACATTTTGCTTATGTTACACTATTCTATGGTCCATGGTCTATGGTAGTTACGCAGCTGCAATCTGCGTTAGTTAGAATTTACGTATTTGTAACTTATTTTGTTACTACACAGAGTTACCGGAACATGTCAGTTTCCTTCTGGATCAATAAAGTGACATTATTGGATTTGAGCGTTAGTGGTGACTGAAAGGGGTGGTGGTGCTCAGGGGACAACACCTCATTGTCGTCCAGGATGGGCAGGGTGAGCAGCAGAGCTCCGTTGTTGAAGTTCCATAGACGCACGGTTCCATCACTGGATCCTGTGATGAGGCGGCGCTTGGGTGCGTCGAACGCCATGGCTGTCACCTCTGCCCCCCTCTCCGGCGACGTCTGGAACTGCATGATCTTCTCCCCTGTCAGGATGTCCCACACACTCACCACGCCGTCATGGCAACCGCTCACCACCTGGAGCAAAACGTTTGCATGAACCCCTCTAGCCCAAGACAGTGGAGGTCTCAGCCCGTCAAATGACCGTTCCCTCCCTGTCAGCCTCCCAGCCTGCAGAGGCCCAGTCCCCTTGGCTGTCAGCCCCCATATTGGAAACAGCACCCTGATTAGAGAGGTAGGGGAACCTGACTCAACCCAGCTCACCAGTTTGAAGTTTGTGTTGTAGAGAGCAGTGCAGAGGGAGTGTTCATGAGAGGTCTTCAGCTTTTGGCTGGTGTCCATATGCTCTACCTCACCATGGAGAACTCCTATCTGTACACACGCACAGGTGTCCACACAGACACACATGTACACACTCTTAAGAACAAATTTCAATGCCTCCCAAAGATATCATGTCTTATGAGTGAGGCAATCTACAATATAGCCTGTGCGACACTGTCTGTGTTGATAAAGTTAGCGTGAGTGTTCCTACCAGGGAGGTGGCAAGGACCAGGATGTTGGTATCTTTGTTGTAGTGGAAGCTGGAGATAGGGAGGCGACTCATGGGAACGTTCCTGGAGTGGATGCTCTGCAGGCAGGTGCAGCCCTGCAGGTCCCACACACGCACGTTCTGGGGGTGGGGTGGTGGTCAGGGTGGGGGGGAAGGGGGCATAGAAGGTTACCAAGTTTCTAGTGTACCGGGACTCTATGTGCGTATGTGTACATATACACACATACATATACACATTCCCAAAACAAGTTCCAGTTCATTTGTAAATGACATAGTAAGGAAGGTGTGACATTACAATTGTCTGTGGGTCCAAGCATAGGTCCTGTGGAGCTGCTCGACCCTGGGGTCTCTACCTTGTCCTTGGAGATGCTGATGATCTTGTTGTCGGACCCATTGACCACAATGTGTGTGATAGCGGCAGAGTGGCCCTTCATCTGGGAGATGGAGCTGTTGTTGATATAGGGGTTCCAGATCCGCACGATGCGGTCAAACCCTCCGGTCACTGCCACGCCGGGAGACACACATGCTCAGAGCGCAACAGAGTACGTAACAGAATACAGAAATAGAGTACAGAATAGGGGAAGAGGTGAAATAGGACCTGTTTTGGGGTACCAGACATTGTCATTATCTCACCCAGGATGTTGAACTCTGGGGAGTAGTCGAAGCAGAGGATGCCTTTTCTTATCTTGAATGCAGAGTTGCTGGATAAATTAAACCCGATCGATCAATCACTTGATGAATGACTGTTCATCAAGTGACTTATGCTATGGATTTGTCATTCACTGAAATGTACTGCATCTAATGAGAGCAGAGGTAGAGGTAGTAGATAGAGAGAAGAGGGAGGAGGGGAGGGAGAGAGAGGAGGACGAGTGAGGAGGTAGAGAGAGGAGGTACAGGAGAACAGGTGAAAGGAGCTGGAGGAGGAGGAAGGAGATGGAAGGCAGGTGGCAAGAAACAGGAGCGTACGAGACTTTGGCCTTCTGGGAATGGGGCACGGTGGTGAGCACCATGGCAGTTTGGTCAGACAAACAGCAGGTGGCGATGGCGTTGAGATCAGGTAGGAAACGGATCTGGTGGCACCAGTTGTTGAGAATGGCCTTAAAATGAGAGAGTTAAAGGAAGGGGGAGGGATTAAGAAGGGGGGGGGGAGTAATAATATCAGGGACCAAATATTATATAACAGAAGAAAAATTTTACTCACTCTACCCCCTTTCTAGAAACCCCTGTCATCATCCCTCTCTATTGGTACTTCTCTCTACTCGCTCCCTCCTTACAGACATCCTAACAAAGAACCCAAAATAGCTGACCCGCTCCCTGGAGATATAAGCTCTGTGTGGGCAACTGTAAAGGAGTACAGCTTGTGTTCATACTTCAGCAGATTCATTAGTTCAGCGTCTGGTAGGGTCTGGCTTTGCAAATATCTCTACAATCTACTGTAGTAGGGGTTACAAATAGGACACTGAAAGTGCTTGCGGTAGTCTCTCAGCTTCCAGCACAAATTTGATTATGCAATTTGATTATGCAACGACCATAGAAATTATTAACATACTGTGCATCTTAGAGACGTGCCATGTAAAATGCGTAATATAGACTATGATCCCATGAGCCTACATTTCTAGGGCGGTTTGAATACATCTCTATGGGCTGGAGCCAACGCACCACGCACCACTTTAAAGCACATAAAGTGCTTGGACTGGTTCTTCAGTAACGCAGGGACAGGTATCCGACAGCTACCCCCTGGAACACAGACACAGAGATGAGGGAGGTGGGGGGTGGAGGGGGGGGGTCACAATGGGTGTGAGGCGTGCTACTGGGGTGAGTCATGAAAGAACGGTAGGCGTGTGTGTGTTTGCTTTTGTACCAGTTTTGTAGGCTCCGCTGTTGAAGAGTCCATTTTGGAGGACGTTAGAAGAAATGAAAGCTGTCAAACAACCTTCTACATCTCCCAGACAGAACACAGACTTGACCCCATCTGACCTGGGAATGCACAAACTAAGGTTAAAACAACATATCGGACACCTCTCTATGCAGTTTCTCTCTGACCAGTGTCCTACCAGTAGTCCATCACCACTATGTAACCCTCCAGGCCTGTCAAACAGAAGGCACTGTCGCACTTGCTGGCACTGATGTCAAAGAAGTCTGATGGAACACATAGAAACAGGCTTGGTCATGACCACGTAAATCTGTTGCTTTATGGGTGGGGCACCAAGATTAATATTGGACATAGATGTTTAAACCCCATCCACCCACACACGCACGCGCACATAGAATACTGCACTCACCCACGTCTCGGCCAGTGGTGGCTACAGCCAGCAGGTGGAGATTGCTGAGACACAGCATATCATTCACCCAGATCTTTTGGCTGGGGTTGTGGCCTTTCTTCATGTGGCCTATCTATGGAGGGAGCAGAAAGGTGAAACATCAACGTCATTCTTACTGACACACACACACACATGCACGCAAGTACTCACATTGATGGTACGGGTCAGTTTGAATCTCTCGCTCCAGTAGTTGAGGATACCGTCTTGGCTGATTGAGAGGTAGCGGCCCAGCTGAGCGCGAGACTTGGGCTTGGCCACCTCCTGGCCGCCCGCATCCTTATTATCTGCTTGCGGGCTCTGGAACGGGTAGAACTGCAGACTGACGATTGGCTCACAGTGGGACCTGGGAATGTCATACAATATCATACTAGGAGTAATTGTAACACAATAATACAATGAATGAATGAATGAATAAATGAACAAACGAATGAATAAATGAATGAAAAGTCACCCCAGGCAGCCTGCGTTTGACTGCCCGCTGGCAGCAGTGAGGCAGATGAAAAGGTGAACTCACACAGGGATGATCTTGAGAGGCTTAGGGAAGTAAAGAGGCCTGTTCTGTTTTTGTAGGGAGTCCTTCTCTCTGTATTCCAGCAGCATGTAGTTCAGATATTCCTCCTGACAGGGTCAAGCACAGTCATCAGATATGTGTGTCTACGTGAGCGTGTGTGTCTGCTGGCTGCTCATTGGTTGCTGAATCAGCCAGTTGACATATTTAGTTCTGGTTTGGCATTTCTGTCATGTCGTCTGTGTGTGTGTGTCACAAGTGAATGAGGTGAATGTCTCACCCAGATGACAGACACATACCCAGTCCACACTGCCATCACAGTTGGTGTCCACTTTCATGAAAATGTTGTCCAGATCTTCATCGTTTACATCTCCCATAATCTGCTTGATGGCCATGCGGAACTCATTCATGGACAGACCTTGCCAGGAGGGAGCAAGGAGAGAAGGGTAAAGAAAGAAAGAAAGAAAGAAAGAGAGAGAGAGAGAGAGAGAGAGAGAGAGAGAGACGGACGAATATAGACATGGGGTGTTTCTGATCCAACAAACCAGCAGTGAGGAAGACAGGGTGTGTTTCTCAACATGGTTGCCAATGTGGGGAGCCAGATATGTGAAGTGTTTGTGTGGGTGTTCGTACCTCCCTCTCCCTCGACGTCCGCCTCGTGGAACATGGCCTCGATGCATCGGAGGTGCTCATCATTGATCTGGTCCTCCACCCGACTCGAGCTCTTGTCCTTCCCGTCCGCTGCCGCGGACCCACTGGTCCCCGCACCTGCGACGTCTGCAGTCTGACACACACACACACACACACACACACACACACACACACACACACACACACACACACACGTGCACTGTACAGAAAACAGTACCAGTTCTACAGTGTCTACATAGCAGTGTCTCTGTTGCTCCCTACCTGTGGTTTACTTGGTTTCTGCTTGTCCATGGGGTGCCTATACAAACGAGAACACCAAGATAACAATTACAGTTCAATATATCCTACTGCATTCATATGCCAAGCTATTATATTGCTGTTTTGGTCATTTAGATTGTTTGACAAGCAGTTCTCAACAAGGGGAGCATATCCCTTAAGGGAGCCTCTAAGAGGTTTGGGGTGTCAGGATAGCCTAAAATAGGCAGAGTCCGCGCGAATGCTTATCAGTGTCGCTTCTGCCCGATCTTGCCCTACTGGGATTCGAACTTCAGTCATCGTAATTGGCGACGCGCCTACCACCTATACAGACACCACTTTAACCGGGTATTGTACGCCACCGAAAAGCTACCTCGTTTGATCGCGGGTGAGCAGAAGGCTTCCTAGTGTGCCAACCAATTATTCATTCATTTTTACATTACTAAACACAGTAATACATATACATCACTTTATATCCACGCAAAATGAAATTAAATCATATTCGCTTACGTTTGATTAAGCACTCCTTGCTCCGCATTTTGTTTAGCACTAGCCATATCAGGAAAGTTACTATAGTTACAAACAGAAGGTTTCCTCCAACTATGCAATTTTTAAAATCATAATACGTAGAATTAGAATGCCATGATTCCACGATACAATCAAGCGCCGCATCTCATCAATGTCCTCGAACATAACTTCATAACTTTCAGGCCTTTGGATCCGCTCCCTGCACCTTTGTCTTTCAGATGGAACACCTACAATATTGTATATTGATGTGATACCGTGACAATAGCATCATTTTAAAAAGCGTTTAATATTTTTTCAACCAAACAATGTGTCACATCCTACAAAGTATTAATACTGTCTTTCCCCACTGCAGGTGGCTAATGTTGAGTTTTTGACCTCCGGTAAACTTACTATGGATAAATCCCCCAAACGCTTCGAAAGACAATTTGAGTTTAATTCTGCGTGGACAGATGCTTTTGCTTTCACTGTAAACGACGCAGGTTCACCTGTATGCCTGATAAGTGGCTTGAAATGAGCTTCAACAAAGAGTAATGTTGAAAGACTTCCATAACAAATACACCGCATATGCTGAAAAGAAGGTTGCAAACGTGGAGACAAAAGACTTTCATGAAGTGGACCAAGTCTGTAAACCAAATTAATTTAGCTAGCTCTAGTTTTGTGGCAGCTATTTTGTTGGTTCCCTTTATCATAACATAATAGTAATATTATACCGAGAAAAGTTGTTTTTATGAAGCCAAAACCGATGGGTAAATATGTATTTTAAACTGTGACCAATTGTATGAGCATAAATGAAATAAACTGGGCTGGAAATAAATCTGTGTGTCGAAAACAATTAATGTCACACTACATGCCTTTTCAACCTGCTGTTTCGATGCAGATAGAAGCACTTGCTGCAAAGGATGTTGAACACAGGTTTTGTCAAGTCTTGGATAGGCAATATCTGTGCTCGTGACCATTGTGAACCGTTAGCAATACTAATACTAACTAATAGTAGTACTAATAGCCACATACACCATTTTATTGCATGTTTTCTTGAAGTAGGAGAGAACTGACAATCATTTCCTGCTCGTGCACAGAGGTACGATGGTCATCACGAATGCTGACACGTCTGTTTTGTTGAGACAGTTGTATTCAGCCAAACATGTGTTCCGGACAAGAGGCTGGATCTAGCCATTGTTGCCAGAGAAGAAATGGCTTGTTCAACTGGGCGGCAGACATATTCAATGATGCAAGATTAGTAAAGCAATTTAGGGAACAAATATTAAATTGAGATAATCCCGCTAGGATTCTGATGTCATTTTTCCGGTCTTCATGTCAGCAATGCAGCCATTTGAGGTGCTGTCCAATTGCTAACACTATCCAGTTTCAGCCTGCAGCTATCTCCAACAGTCTGCCACAGACGCCTCCATAAAACACCCGTTCACAGCAGGACAAATGTTCTAAAACTCCCTAGGCTCTCCCTTCATGAGTTCACATTATCGGAATCATGGAATTTAGAACCTAGAACAATCATTTATTCTACACTGATGGTGTTTTCCTGGTCGTGAGATGACTCAACCATAGTACAACATTCTAGTAAACAATGAGAGTGAATGCTTCAAAAATAACAAACGAGGCAAAAATGATCTTACCGTGGAAATACTGTTTTTATTCATTGTAAGAAACTTGATTCAGCTAAGAGTTTAAGAAAATAATATTTTCCCGCTTAAAAGACAAACAGAGAAAGAGAGATTGATAAAACTAAAATGGTTGGGGGGGGGGGGGCACAAGGCCCACAGTGTCAAGGTGCCTCAGCTCTGAGGGAATGGAGGGGGTTGCACCAATGTAAGCTGAGCATCATCATTCTAATTCATAGGACCATCACAAACTCTAACAATAGAGGAGAACCAATCAGGCAGCTTGGGGGTCAGAGGTTATTGTTGGCAGTCAGACTCAGAGGGCACAGTGAGGTCGGGTTGCTGTCCTAACCCAACAGCGTTGCATATCAAACATCTTCACTGAGTCCAATGTTTTCCAATACAATTAGTCTTGGTGAGCTCCTATGCTCCCACCACAGTTAACCAGCAAGATTGTGTACATAGGAAAAAAAAGAAGAAAAAAAACCCCTCCTACACTGTGAACATGCTTCAATACAAGACATGCTGAGGTTCTGGTTACAGTTCAAGTTTTCCCTGTTTCTTTGTGACGCCTGCGGAGACTTGAACAAGCGCAGTGACGTGATTATCTGAACAGGGACAGGAGGATCTCCTGTTCAAGCCCCAATCATATTCTGGGGGAAAAAAGAGGATGATTTGGAAGAAGGGCGATTCCTTAACAAATACATATCAAAATGTAGTGTCGGTCCTTAACAAAGGCAACCTGTATTAATTCAAATAACATGAATAATACCACAATCACCACTTATACAAGCAGGCACCTGCTGAAATCACTATAACATTCAAACTCAATCTGCCCTGCCTATAAAAAAGGCCTCATCACTTATTTAGGTACTAAGAGAATATTAGATCCACTGTCAGATCCACTGGCATCTGGGAGCTTGTACCATCAGACTAGTTTACCAGGCTTGAAAAACAGTATTCCAGTTAGACGGTATAGTAGACAGATCATTCAAAACAACCTCACCTATTTCTACAACCAGAGACAATGGCTCTCATCAGTATAGTGTGTGTTAAACTACATTACCCAGACTGCTCTTCTGTGTGCTGACTGCTCTCTATCCACTACTACTGCGTGGATGGAGAATTTGACAGGCAGGCTTCAAATTGTTCATTAAAAGCTTCATCAGGTTTGTATGACCTTAGAGGCTTGGCCATTACCTAGAGGAGAGGGATTTATCAGAGTGACATGGAAGACTGAGAAACCTGGACTATTTCGGTCTTGTTCTCTAGAAGACGAGCTGCAGAGCAGCAAAAAAACATAGCCTCCAAATATTAAGAGCTAACTGACAATACTTTAATTCGCATAACAAACATTTGCCAAAAAAGAGAAAATACATCAAAGTCACATCTATGTTGAGTTTATGAAAAAGGTTACCAAGAGAAAAAAAATCTAAAACATTAAGAATAAGGCCATTTATAAAAACATATAAAATCTCCGACTTGTCCTGTGCAGAGTCTGGCAGTTGCGTTTTTGGGCCCATTTACTTGGTCTCTGGGACATCAGCAAGGCTATGATAAATTTAAAATAATTCCACAACCTACATCGCCTTGTTAAAACTCTCCACAAATCCAGTTGAAATATGTAAAAAAAAAATATTAAAAAAAATCGACTTTTGAAAAGATCTATCACCTTTATGAGGTGCTCTCCTCACAGAGAAAGCCTTTTGGCACAAGAAGTCCAAAAGAATCTTGTGCCGGTGGAGGAAACGGCGTTTAAAGAAAAGCCAAAAGCAGGCGTGGCTCTGGAGTTTGAGATGGCCCAGTGAACTAGCCTGAGCACTCGAGGCTATGTTTACCAGGACACGTGTGAGGCCAAGCCCAGAAGTTATGGGTCAAGCCAGGCATTTACAGTGCATATGCCTTCTAACACACAGAAGGCAAGCAAAACATAAAATTCTCGCACACTCACACACACTCACACTCCACCACAAGCCTCATTGTTGCGATACGATTCGTGTTCAGCATTAAATACTGGCATGTCTAGAAGCCTTGCAGTGAAGCAGCTGCTTTCTGGATTAGTGTGACTGGCCTGTGACTGACTAACAGAGTCACAGTTCTCCTGGAATAAACAATTGCACATTTTAAACAAGCTAATCCTCGGACGAGACTCAATGATAAAACTAAGAAACAGGTTGTTGTTGTTTTTTTTTGGGGGGGGGGGGGCACAGGGTGGATTGAGTGAAGTACTAATGATAGACCATGATCTGAAAACATCAATCATACACACAACATAGCATATCTACAACCCTTCCTCTATCAACATAACTAGGAGAATGAGTTCCCATAATGGCAGCATGTGGCAAAAATTGTGATAATTTAGGGAAAAGAGAAAACATGTACAAAAGACAGTGCAGGTGCACACACACACACACACACACGCGAGAAAACATTTTTTGAAGCCCAAAAGAAGTGGAATATTACAGACGGATAAACTCACTCATCGGGACCTGAGCAGACCGACGGCTGCTAGAAGCCGACCGATATGGCCACTGTACACAGCCTAAGAGGAGGCAGCGTAGCACAGCACTAGGCTAGGCAGATACAGTCCACCAGGGGAGCGGGCCAGAGACAGGCCCTTCAGAGGAGGTACTTCACACTTGACTTGTTTCAACTTGATTTGACAAACAGCCAAAAAACAAAACAAAACAAAAAAAAAACAATTTTATATTGAGTCCATTTGCAGTACCCCAAATCCATTATGATGAACTGGTGGTTTTAGGTACTAGAGGGGGGAGGGTGGGGCTGTTGCTGATTGCAGGGGTGAAGGGGGGATGGGGGGGTGCAGGCAGGTTCAGAGAGGAGAGGTTGGTTGGAGGTTGGAGCAAGAGGTGCGTCATCCAATCCCGAGGGTTAGAACTCCTCCTGGTCTTCTGATTCGGCGTCTGGTATGACAAAGCCCTCCTGATGGGACATACAGAACACAGAGTGAGGCGCGTTCGGCGATATCCTACAGAGCTCTACGCACACCTCAGGCATCGACATTTTATTTTTTAAACATGATGTCGTTCAGACGTTTATTACATTGTCCTTATTTGTAC
This sequence comes from Plecoglossus altivelis, assembly GCA_036571765.1. Lineage (NCBI taxonomy): Eukaryota > Metazoa > Chordata > Actinopteri > Osmeriformes > Plecoglossidae > Plecoglossus > Plecoglossus altivelis. The sequence goes on along the minus strand of BROE01000021.1, from coordinate 17,963,050 downwards.
TTTTTTGTATACAAGGGGTATGAATGTTGTCCAGACAGATCCAGCTACGCCTCATACAGTAAATAAGGCAGGCCTGAATGAGCCTCTGCTAGTACTTTCAGCATTCCGAACCAGTAGGCCAGTCTCTGTAGTGTCAACCATACTGAAGCAGGCCTACTAGACTACAAACATTACATTCCACTCCTGGAATTATAAGGGAGAATCAGCTGTTGCTTGGACCATGACACATGATCTTAGCCCAGAGGATGGAATTTGATCAAGCTTACAGCTGCCATGTTTGGAGTTGTGTGTTTACCCACAGACTACAGTGTATGCTTTCTTCAGAAGATCCTGGTCGTGTGGTACTAATACCTGTAGGTATTAGTAGTTTCAAAGTCATCCATGGCTACTAAACTAGTACTGTGTTGAAAGTTCATTGTATGGGTCATAGCTGGTTTTGAGGCCGACAGGCTGTGTGTGTGTGTGTGTGTGTGTGTGTGTGTGTGTGTGTGTGTATGTGTGTATACACTCACGTCTGTGGCGTAGAGAATGTCTATGATCCTCTGCAGTGTTGGGTCACCTTCTCCTTCCTTCTCTTGGCAGATGAGCTCAATGTTCCTCAGCTTCCCAAAATAAAAGTCCCTCTCCTTTTCCATGTCCTGGATGGTGGACTTAAGAATGTTGACCTGCATGGAGAGAGAATGTCATTTATATACTTCGGCTATAACTAAACGACCACTTAGGCATCAACCAGAAAAATGTAGCTCACAACTATATCGTCCATCTAGTTCTATATTCACAATAATGCCTCCATTAAATTGAATACATGAATGACTGAATGAATAAATATATAGAATGGATACAAACATAGCAAACAAAACAAAAAACAACATTACCTCCTGTATAAGCTCCGCCCTCTCCTCGTCTCCTCCACCGACCCCTGGTCTCCGTGCCAACCCTGGCGCCATCTTGGGCGCTACCTTGGCAACCGCAGCCCTCTGGGGAGCTGGTAGAAACAGAACCAATCAGAGTAAGGGAAAAGGGGACACAGTTTACAAGCTGAAGAAGATTTCATATGGATGCATTTCTGTCATGGGGAGGATATGACCCACCAAGGTGACCACACCAAGGAAGGAGGTGAGGGAGAGAGAGGCGGAAAGAGAGAGAGAGACACTGACCTGCATTGAGGATCTTCTTGGGCTTGTTGAGGGCAGACATGGCTGGGCTGGGCATGGGCATGGTGTCCTGACCCTGGCGAGCCTCCACAGGGTCGTAGTCCTTACCGTCGTAATTGGCATCAAAGAACTTCTTGAACCACTGAACAAACTCAAAGTTGTCCTGGAACTTCCCCTTTATTAACTTGTCCACCGGGATGATCTGGGAGTCAACAGAATGGTGGAAGAGAGCAGAATAGTAGAACTTTGTAAGTGCGATTTTAAACGTATTGTGGAAGTAGAGGACATCGCCAGGCATGGGATGTGACACGTTGGAGCCGCAGCAGGTTTGGACACACCAGGTGGAGGGTGTGAGCAGCAATACTAAACCCTACTCTATTTCCGTTGCTACCCCACCTTAAAAGTACTCACACACGCACGCACACACTGCACACGCAAACACAATCTCTTCATTGTGCCATGTGGTCCAGTTCCAGGATGAGAGCTAATGACAAGCTAACAGAGTGGAGCTTGTCTAGCAGGTCAACAGCCCTCTCATCGGACAAATGTAAATACAGGAGGGGGGAGAAAGAGAGAGGTCATGCTGATTCAGCAGTAAACACAATTAACACGCTGCAGCACAGCTGACATCATTAGGAGGTCCACCCCCCCCGACCCACTCACGAGTAAAGTCCAAGTCCGTACGCGAGGGCTGGGATTAGGATCAGAGAACATCAAATAGCGAGTCAATAACACAAGCAGTTTGACACGGGAGTGGCGGGTGTCAATCCTTCTACTAACCATCCTGCCACTGTAGGGCACTGGCAGCTTGCTCACCTTGTCGACGCCCATCCTCTTGAAGCCGGCCTGCAGGATCTTGTAGTTATGGATGAACTCATGTTCCAGCTTGGCAGCAAACTTCACTTTCTTCAGAGGCACACAGCCAGGGAAGAGCATGTCCATGAACTGGCAGTAGGCAGCACCTGGGGGAGGAGGGCGGGCGCAGGGGGAAATGGATATTCCCAAGGTGAAACATATCGACAATGAGAGGGAAGAATTGGTAGAAAACGCCCAACTTTGATCTATTATCCTTTTATCTAAGAACAGCAGATAATGATGTCAGACTAACAGAGGACTGCAGAGTAATGACAGGTTTGGACAGGACATAAATCTGAAACATGATCTTGGTGTGTTCTCTAGTGAAGGCCTGGCCCAGTGATTAAGCAGGCAGAGCAGGCTACGTCGTAACAATACAAGGCTGCTGTTCAGATCTGGCTCCCCTCCATCTTTAACATATCAATCCTGCAGTATTTGACTACCAGGCCTGCTACACCCATATATTTTCTTGCTTCAACATCATCATGGAGAAAATGTCACGACTTGTACAGCAACAATGGGCCGTACTCCATAGATAACGATTACATCAAATGATTAGTCATCTATGATGCTAGTTCAGTTTTAGCTTCATAGTCCCCTGCCAGCCAACCTATAGACCCTTGAGAGGCCACATAAGGACTGGTACCAGCTCTGGATTGGCTAGCCAATCCTTTGAGTTAATTGGTTAGTTAAAATGGGGGGTTAGGCCTTACCTGAACACAGCAGCTCGATCTTGGTGAGGTTGATCTGTAGGGACTCGTTGATCCAGGCCAGCATATCATGACGACTCAGATTGTCGCTAGTTACCGATGTCGAGTACACGTTCACAGCCATTTTATCACGACTGATGGGACGGGAGAGGTAGAACATGGATACGTTGCATCACTACAGTATGTGCGCTTTTGAAAGGTTTGCAAAGTGCTATAGGACAGGTTTACAATTGCATTACTAATTAATGTCAGATTACACTGCTGTTCCGAGACTCAATATGACCTACATTATATTCATATTTCATAACAGCATGCATTCACCGGGTTTTCCTTACAGTTGTGCTTGTATTCTGTTTAGTTAGCTACGTCCCCTGATTAAAGAAGATAGATCTAGCCATCTTATCTCTTGTGTCTGGCAACCCTTATTGTTTGCCAAACCGTGTAACTGCAATTAAGGGCAGTTACAGTGTCGCAAACTGGCTATTACGGAAAATGACAGCGTCTTGCAGTTTGACCAAGCAGACAGCTGATCGCATTGGCCGGGGGTAGCTTGACAAATAGGACCCACAGACAGCTGTGACATAAATATTTGGGATGGGAGTGACCCATCTAACGTTAGCCTAGCCTAGACAAGACGAAGCTAGCGTACTTGCTAGCTTTCACAAGTTTCACCGGCTGACTAGCAAGCTAGTTTCTGCCAAAGGCCCAATGAAGAACAGCCAGCAGATTCCTCCGACCGAGGTTACCATCTAGCTAGGTAGCACGTAGCCTGCTGTAACAGAGCATATCCAGAAATGGTCTAGCAAGCTATTTATACACAAAAAACACAGTTAAACTTAAACTGGCTATATTGTTGACGACGTTAGCTAGCTTTAGAAAATTGGCGTGTAAATCCCAAGATGTAATTGTCTAAAGGCTTTAATAGCTACCTAGTTATGTGCAACTAAGAAGTCTAGCGGCATTTCCCCCGCCCTACCTTAGCCGATGCAGGCTTGCTTGCTAGCTAGCTAGCGTGCTATGTAACTATAGACGCCCTGCCTTAAACTCCATTCAACTCAACATTTCAACCCCTTTTTTCAGGGCGCTCCTTTAGCAATTAGCGTGCTAAGCTAGATGCTCTAGCTCAACCATTACCCCCACGTTTGACTGAACCGTTGTAATATGAGGTATTTACCTTTACTGGAATTTCACTGGTCTAAGCGTCGTTTGGATATTATTTACACGTAATAGGTTTCTCATCTAAACGCTATGATTACAGATTACTTCTGGATGTAGACAGTAGATAATGGGCCAGTGCAGTCCGCCGGCGGTCGAATCCTTTCAGCCCAACTGCGTTTGTTCTAGCAGGCTTGCTGAATTACGTCACGACGCAGACGACGTTTCGCGTGCGTCTGATTCTCGGATCAGGGCTATTTGGCTGCGGCCACTGGTCAAGTTGAGTGAAATAGAGTAATCAATGAGTAATCAAAAAAATAACGATTGTTTTGTATGTAAACCCATTAAAGTCAGATCCCGTGAGAAATATAGTATGTATTCCTCCATGTGTTTCCCCTACAAATTGGATCACAACTCGAGACACCTGTAAAGATTCAGAATCCAATTTTAAGTTAAATGTTAGCTTGTTTTGGGTCTAGAGTAGTGGGCCCGGCGAGTCTAACTTAAAGCAATGTTTTCAGATTAACTCAAGTGGGCTCTCTAATGGCCAATCAGGATGAAAGAACGTTGTGAACACCTGCTATGAAGCCAATAATATAGGACTTTTAGAACTTACTAACCTAGTTTTTTTTTCCACAGCAGTGGAGCTTATTGAAGCAGGAGTGTGAAGACAGCCATACAGCACACTCTGTTGAGAGACTGTTGTCCTACCCTTATTCTTGTTGAAGCAACCAGAGTGTCCCAGTCCATGGAGATAGCAGATCTATGAAAGGACCGTTTCATGTGAATGGGCCCTTTTCATATGACATGACCGCATGCATGCCTGAAGGCACACATATCACGGATGGGCTCGACCTACTCCTACACACACATCACAGAGGGACTCACAGTCAAAGGCTATGATTCACATTTGAGTCATTAGAGGAAGAAATTCCAGTTGTGTATTGTCAATGGATTTATTTCTGAATATGTATTTGCTGACAAATATAATATAGCCTTTCTATGGTCCAGCCAATCTATTTGTGCACATGAAAAAATATTTGGAATAAAAAACTATATTTGAGACAATGTAGCTTTACTGTTCTATTAAATTCATTTTCTCCCCCTGTTCCTAGTCAACAGAAGGACACCACATGATGCTCGTTTCCGCGTAAAGGAGTGAAACATGAATAATAAAGTTATTTAACAATATCATGTTGCAAATCATTTTACAAAAGTAACTTGTACAACACAAGGCAAGTATCCAGTAATTAATCAGTCAAGACAGTTAAAAGTATGTTGTAGCACCAGGTAAAATATACTGTAGCAATAGTTCTCTGCATCAGTCATAATTAGTGGCCATGATGTCACTAACTCATTTCATCTCCTCCCCACACATCTATAGGGAGGGTAAACAACAGTACATGATGTCAGAGGTCATGTGTCCTCATTAAAACACAGCAGCTTGGATATTGACAGCGCTCTCATAGAAGTCAGCCCTGTTCAACATTCTGATAGGCACAGACATACAGTACAACGAATAAGCACCCAATATTATACACCCTTAACATGCCCTGATACCGCCCCCTCCAACCCGCCCGCTGTAAGATGAGTGGGAAAGAGAGAAGGAGGGAGAAAGAGGACAAAAAGGAGGCGCGCCAGGGGAGAGAATTAATCAAGGGAAGGGAGAGGGAGAGAGAGGGGGGGGGGTGCATGGAGGAGCCCCCCGTAGCCCCATCCCCCATCTCGGCTGCTGTCGCTTGGCAACCACGCGCCTGCACTGGGTTAGGAGGGCAGCTGCTCGCAGGCGAAGTAGTCCTTCAGTGGGGCGAAGAGGTGGCGGATGACAGGGACGCTCCAGGACTTCCCCAGAACCTTCTGCCTCTGCTGGCGGTTCATGTTCTTCACGTCCGTATAGTGCCCGGGGAAGCCAAAGATCCTGCCGTAATGAGGGAGAGACAAACCGGTTAAGCAGCTAGCATGCAGCACCTGGCAGCGGGGGGCAGGAAGCTGGCCCCGGCCACGCCGCATCACTTGTTGCACGTTGCACGTGCACCGTAAAGAGATTTGGGGTTGAGAAATCGGGGACTTTTTGTAACCGGTGACATTGCATCATGCGTTATTATAATACCCCTCCCTCCCCTCAATCTAACCACTCCTCGGTTTAAACTCAAGACACGCAAACATGACAACCACCTCTGTAAACACAACAAAAGCTACATTGAAAACGTAGCTTTTTTTGGTCTGGCGCAGGTTGGACGTATTTTCCCTGAACAGCTAGTTTAACCAACTGCTTGGTTGTGCAACGATGCAATCATACTAATCAGTTTCACTACACGAAAGCCAGGAACAGATAGGGGTTAGTAACTGTTTTAGCTCAGTGATCCATAGACTGTCTTCCTTCATATTTTCATCCAGGACAAGCAGTTCAGTCATTTCCCTGTTTCATCGAGGCTGGGTTGGTGGTGATGGTGCGTACTTTGCTGAACTACACAAACACAAAACGCGGTGTCAAAACATGGCGGTGCCTGAAAGCGTCTATAGGTTTGTAAGCTTGCATGCCAAAATCGTACATTAAGAATTTCAGGCAAAACATGAGTGTCAAAAAAGTGTCATGGGCTTAAAACATTTCAGTGAGACATCTGGATGGGTTCTCACCTTGGCAGTACGTCCGAACTCCAGGCAGTCCTGAAGAACGAGCTTGTCGTTCTTGGAGGCAATGATAGGCCTGTGTAGACGCACGTAACAAACTGAGCTAAGCTTCATAGTGTATGTGTGTGTGTGTGTGTGTGTGACTGTACAGATCTGGATAGGATTAAGAGAACATGACACCTTTCTCTTTCATTTTCCAAATAATCAAATAAGCACAATTTTGAGTGAGGAACAGAAGGGTTCAATTCCAGAGGCCATTACAAGTTGAACCCTTCAGTTTTTAACTCAAAACTTTCCTTATCTAATTATTTGCTAATGAAAGAAAAAGCTGCGGAGCTGTATTCATGCATGTGTGTGTGAGTTCAATTGTACCGGCTCATCCCAGGGATGTTGCCCCAGAAGCACCGGGCTCTGTGGGCAGGGCTAACCTTCACAGCATCCAGCACCACTGGGTTACACTGAGGGGAAAAAACGTCAGAGCAGGTCAGGGTACGACTCTTCCCAGCATGCCCTTCAGGCAAGACGGCGCTCCACGAGGCGCCGTGAAAACCAACAAAAAGGTGCGAGAAGAAAGGCTACTTGACCTCCAGGTAGCGGCAGATGTTCAGCCGGTCGTGGTTGCTCATGAACACCACATTCTCGAAGAGCCAGAAGAGTTCTTCCCCTTGGGCTTCAGCAGGTCCAGGATCCTAAAGTACTCGAAGAAAAGCCGTCCTGTGCCCTCTGCGGGAGTGGCAAAGGTCAGAGGTCAGCGGACACGGGCCTTCCAGACAAAGCCATCCGGTTTGCACAGCGAGGTTAGGGCCATGCCTTTAGTCTCAATATACCCTTTACTCTTGTTGCTCATACACAGACTCACACACAGACAGATATATTATTAGACAAATATATTGCAAAAAATACTGCCATCCTCTGGACAAGCACATGAATGACATGCATTTACAAAATAAAAGCCTGCAGTTAGCCTGAGGCAAGTCACCCAGCTGGCTGACACGTAGCGTAAAGACCCTTCCTGATGGGGTTGACCATGGAGAGGTCGTTACAGGGGCTGCCTCCTATCAGGAGGTCAAACGGGCCCCATTTCTCCAGCTGGAGCACACAGGTGTTACAGTCAGAACAGACAGTTCAGTGACAGAGCAGTTTAGAACATCCACTCACACACATTTATTGAGCGCTGCATACGAGGAAGCGTTCACAGACAGCAGACCCGTCCAGGCCATTAGGTGACACCTACATGCTTCTTGGTGATCAACCTGACGTCGTACACCTGTCTGATTCTGCCCTCGTGTTTGACGGTCGACACGGCCATGGACTCACGACCCTCACAGTCGAGTCTCCGAGTAGAATCATCACAGCTGAAGAGTCATCGTGACCCAGCAGAAGCTGACCTGTTGCTATCCCGTCAAACAGTGACAGCACTCTGATTGGTCGGTGCCAGCTGGCAGGGATAGACGGGTACAATTGGTGCGGCTCCGGTTGAGGACACAGGTCAAAGGTCACGTGTGCAGTAGTTCCTTCTCAAACCACCTGGCGACCCCCACCTCCCCTCTCCCACTCCACCTGTACCTAGGGATGATGGACCCAGGAGCTGGGAATGAGACAGGAAGTTCCAGGAAGTAGAAAGTCGACTTACGAACTCCATGGCGCTGTTGTTAAAGAAGAAGGCTTGCACGCGCATGCTCCAGTCGTGGCGGGGCTTAAGGGCCCCGTGGCGCTGGCTGGACTGACAGAGATAGCAGATCCAGGGGTCCATCTCCTTCAGGAACTCGAAGGTCTTCGAACCCACCAGGATGTTCACACAGTCGACGCAGTAGGACCTGGGGGAGGGAGCAGGGGGGGGGGGACAAGATTAGACTAAGATAAAGATAAAGGATGCAAGGTTGGGGACAAGAGGAGAGAGAGAGAGCAGGTCTCCATTGTGACCTACCGGCTGCAGCTGTTGTTGTCGCACAGGATGACCTCCAGGCCGGAGCAGCAGATGGTGCAGTAGGACTGGTAGCCATCCTCGTCGTACCGGTGCAGCGTCTCCGTAAAGTTATCCTGCAGGGAGCCACACACCACCTTACCACAAACGCTCATCCTGCAACACTATCTCACTGCTAACACAGGAACACTAATTGCTCTGCCTTTGCACTGATCGGAATAGAACTGAGACATGTTGCTTCTTTGTTTACTTTGCATCTCACGCAGAGGCCTCCTTCGAAGAGGGGGTGTTGGGTGTTGTAGTTGTTCGCCCCGCAGCAGAGACAAAACTCTGGAGGAAGGACAAGAGAGTGGTGAGAGGGAAGAATGAGGTTTTGGACAGCAGGAGGACTGAAGTCACAACAGATTCCCCACCCTTTCCTAATGTTTAACACCTGCTCACCTTCTATTGCTGCCCCCGCTTCCAGAACCTTGCGGACCATTGCTTCTGCAACACACAGAAGAAAAGAGGAAAAAAACAAAAAACAAGCTCGGTCAAACTAATTACATTTGTTCCCTACCCAAGTTCAAACTTGTCTGTCTTCCGAGAACCTACGGACTGTTTGTGCTTAGGAATAAATATGGGAGCCAAAAGGATCTTGTGTTTTGTTGCTGTTACTTATTATTGCCATTTACGGATACCTCTGTGTTTGAGGTCTGGCTGAACGTAGACATGTGTGCTCTCCTTGGCCTTGTAGTAGAACGAGGTCCTCTTGTGGGGGGGCTGCCAGTCAGGGGAAGCATCTTCCTCCTGGGGGCTGAGGCTCATAACGGTCTTGGACCTCTTGGGAGGGTTTGAATCCTTCGAAGGCCCAGTCCAGCATGACTCTCAGCTTCTCTCCCTTCTCAGACTCCGGACGGAACACCTTCATGCAGCGCTCAGCTGCCACCTGGACAGACACAGCAAGCACTGTAAAAACATACGCACGCAAACAACAAGCCTTGATAAATGAACAGACACCGTGTCTACACACTTCAACATGATCGAACCTGTAAGGACTTGAAGATAACGTCTCTGTAAGTGATCAGGGTGGCAAACGAGTTGGCACAGAAGTGCTGGGAGAAGGCAGCGAAGGGGTAGAGATCCTGGGTGCTGATCTGGACACACACATACACTGTTTCTTGAGAACATGCCATCTCCGCATCACACCCCTCAAATCCTCCCCTCATCAACACCCCCCCCCCCCCCCCCCGCCCTCTTTCTCCCTCCATCCTCACTTGTGAGAACATGCCATCCTGGTACCACTCCACCCTCCTCGCCCAGCGGGGCCCAGGCCTGCCCTCCCACGGCCGCAGCACGCCCGGCCACAGGGAGCAGCCCTCTGCGCGGCCCCACACCAGCTCCCCCACGTCGTAGCCGCTGTTATCCTGCGATCGCCATGTTTCAGAGGGGCACAGTGCGACGGCGTTTCATCATGACCGATGCATCAGCGTAAAGCTGTTCATCTTGTACATACATCTTGTATATACACATTGTTTAGCGTTCATTTAATGATGCGTGTGTACTTATTATGTGCCCATGAAGTGGAACCCACCTGGTAGTAGGTGGTTGTCCTGGCTGGTGGCTCAGGGGTGGAGGTTACTGAGAGAGCGGTGTGCTGCTCTGTAGGCTGGAGGAAGGGTGGAGGTGACGGAGGCTGTTAAACTCAGACTCTTCCCAGTTGGGTGCATAGCTATGGGCTATGTAGAACACAGGCTAGTACCGCCCATGCACACAGACTGGACACGTTGAAGTCGTGTTTACCTGGGGGTTTGATGTGGGCGTCCAGATGATGTCGCCCTTCTCGTCATCGTCAATCACGATGGACTCGCTCACCTTCGGAGGTGCAGCTGCAGGGAAAGCACAGGGGAACCAGGCATTAGCAATCAACAGCAGTTGGGTTCTCCTGAAAGCTGAGCTCCATCATTTGAGTCTGGGTTTCCTGACTTGTGCTGCTGTTGAGATTGACAGGTGTCCATGTGTCCTCGATGACTACAACATCTAGGAAGAAAAAACAAAGTAGATCTGACAACAATACATGAAGAAACACATGACACATGTTCGCTCACTCAGGATATGGTCGCTATGCAGACATCACATGACGAAGATGTTGATCGTCGGGTAGAAGGCAGGAGGTGGGAAAGGAAGGGAGCGAGGACGCATGCACAGGGTATTGAGACAGGGCCCTTGTGTGGGTCTTACCGGAGGAGTCCGAATCGCTCTCTATAACTACCCGTGGATCAGGGAGGGGAGAGGTCTTCTCCTCTCTGTCAGCCTTCAGCCACTCAGCTGGGACCTGGCATCTGTTCTCAAACGCCTGCGCGCACACACACACACGCACAGAGACAATAAATTCGATCAATTTCTGGATCAAAGGTCTTCTGAGTCAATCCTTGAGTCAATGTTTGGATGGGGTAAAGAGTTAATTGCTCAACAAATGAAAATGCCTAAACAAACAGGTTGTCTGGCTCTAATCTCCCACATTGGCTCCTGTCTCAACCCCAGTTATCTCTGACCTGATCTCTGACTTAGACAGATTTGGGTCTGTCTCTTCCTTTTATTGTCCTTCTACCAGCTCACAGAGCCGTTTGCTGAGGCAGCTGGCTGCAGGGTGACTGACCCGAGTTAACACGGTGTTTCTCTGCAGGCTCCCGGGCAGAGCCAGCAGGGTCAGCATGAGCCTGCGGAACATGGAGCCTCTGTCCAGCCCCTCCAGGACCCGGCCCCAGTGTTGCTCTGCCTCCTCCTACTCCTCCTTTCCTGGTGGGCTTGTGGAGAACGGCCTCTCCAAGTACTCCCCCGCCAGCCTGTCAGTGTTTCCACCCATCCCATCCCTGAAGGGGCTGCAGACTCCCAGCTGCTGGTGATGGACATCCACGACTACCTCAACCGCCTCCTCTGACACGGCTACCACTCCAGCCTGACAGGCGGACCCAGCCAGGCAGGGTAGCCCACACAGAGACACCATCCTGGGGCTCATGTTCCGGACTCCTGCCTCCAGAGACGCCTGCTCCTCTTTATCCACTATGTCACAGTAGAACCAGGCCAGGTTGGCCAGGGGCAGTCCAAGTCTGGTCAGAGTCCTTCTAAGGCAGGTCAGGAGAGAAGTGGACATTTCGCCCTTGGATTTGAGGGCTTCGAGCAGACGCACCCCCCTGGCCCCTGGTGGTAGTAGCCAATCAGAAGGAGGCAGGTGGTTTTGCCCTTCCCCCACGTCAACATGGCGGTCGACGTAGAGGGTGTAGGGGGTGTGGAGGAGGGTGTGCACGAAGTCCTGTGGGTAGTTCGGACCCAGGACGTGTCTGACTGTAGAGATGGACAAACCCACAGCAAGCTCCTTATCCTTCACCTCTTGACTGGGCCTCATGATGAGAGGTCTGCTGAAGGCTGACAGGTTCTTTGACTCCGGCCAGGTAAGCTCTGCCACCTCGGTCACGCCTGCAAGGCAGAGACAGGAAAAATGAGACGCAAAAACAACAACGATGAGGACAGTGGAATTAGTCAGGATACCCATTTGAAACCTACTCCTGACACTGCAGTTATTTGACCGTTGTGAATACATAGTAAATCTTGATGTAATGTATAACTACACAGTGACACACACATGCACACATACATACACACGTTGACAGTGATTTAGGGAGCTTACTTGGTGTTAACTGTGTTCTGGTTGTTGGCGTCGGTCTGGCAGCAGGGGTGCTGGCAGCAGGGGTGCTGGCAGAAAGAGTGCTGGGCATCAGGCTCTGACCTCCACGGGCCTCTACGGCATCGTACTCCCTGGCACTGGGGTTGGTGTCAAAGAAGGCCTTGAACCAAATAAGGAAGTCCAGCGCTGGGTCCAGGCTCCCCTGCACCAGCTCCATGACAGGGATGGACTGGGAAGAAATGGGGGGGTGGGGGGAGTAAGAGAATGAACACTGTCGTCAAAACACAGACAGCAGAAGATTGAAAAAGATGGGCTCCTTGTCAGTTTGGGTACGGATGACTTTGTCCCTAAGAGCAGCTGTCTGACCAACCTGAACCACCCCAGTCTTCCTGAATGCAGCCTGCAGCAGACTGTAGTTCTGGATAGAGTCCTCGTTGTGTCTGGGCTGGAACTGGACCTGACTCAAGTCCACAGAACCAGGGAACAGCAGGTCCATCATTTGGCAGAACGCAGCACCTGGATATCACGGCATACAGAGAAATGGACAAACACGCTTGAAAGTTATTTACAACCAATTTAAACCCCACCTCCTGTAATGACTAGATTCTGCACATGATGACACTTGTTGATTGTCACCCCACTGTACCTGAGCATGTCTGCTCCACCTTGGTGAAGCGTGTGTGTAGAGAAGTGTTCAGCCAAGCCAGCAGCTCATAGCGGTTGTGTTTCTCTCCGGGCTTCAGCTGTCAGTTGAATGCCATCTCCCAGTCTGCCAGCTTCAGTCAACAGACAAAAGGTGAGTCTTAAACAGTAGACTACTGCAGGCTAACTGGTTTCAGACAGCAGTGCAGTAGTTCTTAGACAGTATTTTTTTTTTTTTACTTTAGGATTTGTAAGTGTAATAAAAAATTTGCTAAAAGTTCGGGGTGTTGGAGACAGGAGAACCGTCAACAACATTTTCCATTGAGCGTGGACTTTGAGTATTCCCAAAACACTATTGTACATATCTTATCTAAACATGACAGGAAAAACGGATTGGTCTTGCACAAGGGGTTAGGAATATATTTTGTCCGCCGTTGTAGACAGCTGTAACTGCATTAATTCGCCAACTAACCGCCCTTGTTAAAGGTTTACGCATCAAACTGCGTTCACGCCCGGAAGCGGATAGTTACACTATAGTACCACGGTTTCCCAAGTAGGTTTTTTTGCAAACAGTATACGTGCATCTGTCACATAGTACATTGTTAATATTAGTGACTCGTAGGGGCACGGACAGGCCCGAATCGTATTGTCTCTGCGCAGAATTGACAAATATGAAAAGTATACTGTCCCATTAACCGCGCAATCCTACATCATATGGGTCACATGCTGAAGAGACGTGGTCAATTCAATTGACTGTCCATGGGGGATATATAAAGTAATTAGAAACTCCAGCGCATTCTAGTCTTCGGTCTACAGACCACTTAATTGGTTACAACTGCCGCCAACATGTCTGGTTATGTCGTACTAGACATAAAATACAATGTTTATTAATTTAATCCTAAATATGACTACAGCATGGCGACGCAGGAGAGTGCAGTCATACTTCACAAGATGCAGTGTGGGGAAACCCGTTTAAGGAAACACAATATTTGGTCTACCCAATGAAAGTGCTGAAAACATTTGGCTACTACTGAGATTTTGGGTGTCGTTGACCAAGGAATGTTTGACTCACAACTATCACAACGCAGAGCTACGACTCAATTATTGAACGCTAAATAAGGGTATACTACACTTCATCCAGATTAGGACTTAAATATAATGAAGTATTTGACAGATCAGTGTGTCCAACCATCGAGGATTTCTTGTATACATGCACGCGCATTCCAAAAATGCAATGTATCTGTTATAACATAAACATGTTAGGCTATACCTATACCGCTAGACATCTGTTAGCTATTAGTTGAATTGAATGAATCCTTATTTGCTATTCAAAAAATGTCCTCCGATGAACTAGCTAGCTTCTGAGTCTCAAAACATAAGCCCAAATTGCCTGGTTTTGATGTGGGTGTCTGCCTTTCTTCATATTTGACAATAAATGGAGCATTGTTGTTACGAAGTGTCACCAAGCTAAATCAACGTGTGTGTTTTTAAAAATATATATTTTAAACAAGACCATCTTACAACCTCTCTCACATTTGAAAGAAATTTGACAGCTACTACGTGAGACACGTACAGCTAGCTAGTTTGGGGCATATCACACCCAGTGTTTGTACAAAGTAATTCAACTGAATATGCTATAAATGTGTCTACGTATTGGTAGTCATGTCCACAATTATAGCTATACATTTTCTTTGACGCAGTTTGCCACACACAAACATCCCACTAAAATAAATTTAACAGAAACGCATTGGCTCTATGTTTTGTAGCTAAAGGTCTAGATACAGTCTTAACGTCAACCTTTAGGTCTACTGTCATGAATCCCATCGAGTAAACAGATCAAATAGCTACTATAGCTGTAGCGGAAAATTTAAATATGTGTCACTAGAAATTGAACCCGTTTATTTGTGACTAGGGAAAGTGAAAACTCAGTCCCTTAATCTAGCGACAAAATTGCTAAATTGGCAACACAAATATGGCCTATGAACCGTGAAGAGTGCTGCCCTCTACTGGCACTCTCGTCTCACTGACGACGTTGCACATTGTTTGGTTGAGCATGGACACACAACAGAATAGTCGTGTAGTTTAACACAAAGATAAAACCAAAACCATTATTTGGGGTCCATATTATGACTATGGCTAAAAGTAGGATCAATGTCAAAATAATTCAGAGACACACTTTGGAAGTGTTCTGCCTGCAACGGATTACCCAGTTCCTTATTGAAAAAATAGCCTACCATGGGACCCTTGACTCATTGTGTCCCTTCCAGTTCCACCAAACAATACCGAAACTGCAAGAACAATTAGGCTAATACTGTACTATGGAAAAGTGACTGGTGACAACGTTGTCAAAGCATTGTGCAGCCTATTAATTAAATACTGTTGGAGTATGTGATTTTACTCCGTTACGTGTTCACGCATCGAGAGTGGTAAGATGGATCACCAGGATTCAGTATAGTTAAGTTCAATGAAGTTTATTCCCTAACAGTACAATTCTAATGTAGATATCTGGGTCGCTCCAAGGTTCCTAACAGCACACAACTACGTGCGTCTTATGCTTGGCACAGCAAAGAACGACACCTTTCCTTGGGAGACCCACAGTAATCTATAGATAACATCATGCACTAATTGGGACAGGAGCTCCTGTGCCTTTGGTGGTTTCCGCTCCTGGTACGAGGGCCATCTTATCTCCTTATGCGGTTGATAGGACCCTCTTTGTTGCCTCTCTCTCCCAGGTGTTTGTTTTAACTCTGCACAGAAAGAAGATAGCATTCCCTACTTCCCACATCCCTAGATGAGACAGTGGCATACATCATACTGTTCATTATATGTGGACTGTTGACTCCCTCTTGATTCCCACAGTGTGTTACCTTTCTTGCATGATGAAAAAGTACTGTCTGTCTGCCTTACAAATCTTATAGGTCAGCACAAGCAAATCATTGTATCCGTCATTGTTAACATAAGTAAAATCATATGGGTTAGCAAGTGAACCATTATATTCTTCATTAGTAAATCATATAGGTGAATCATTATATTCTTCAATACTTAAATACGGAAATGGAAAAAAACTGTTACACATAGCCACCACCACCACTTACCGTACCAGCTCTGTCGTACAGATCGTAAAAAAGTTGATCATGTAATTTAACGTGTTTAATTTGCACAAGTGATGACGCATGGAAGGCTCCAACCAATAACCACGCTGCTTTCCACGAGGTCGATCGGAAACGAAGTCAGTAAGTAGCCCTCACGCTCCAATTGTGTATTTGACAGTAAAGTCCCAGCCTAACATGTGTAAAGCAATGGACGTTAATCAATCAGTGTTTTTGTGAACTCGTCTGATGTCATCTTTCACTGCCCAAGTACGATTTCAATCATATGAAGTGAAGTGGTGGTTGGTGAGTATGGTTACCCATACTCGAAATTTACCTCTGCATTTAACCCATCCAAGTGCACACACACAGCAGTGAGTAGTGGGCACACGCGCACACGCACAGAGTAGTGGGCAGCTATTGCTCCAGCGCCCGGGAAGCAATAGGGGGTTCGGTGCCTTGCTCAAGGGCACCTCAGTCATGGTATCGAAGGCTGTTTATTCACAATCCCCACCTTCAATTCCTGCCGGTGCGAGAATCGAACCAGCAACTTGAAGGTTACAAGCCCGATTACCTAACCATTAGGCCACGACTTCCCCCGTCACCAAGAACGCAATAAATAGCCGGAAGAGTTCTTGATCCCCCCTCTCATCGAGTGTCCATCGGTTGGTCACTTGGCTAGCGAGAACGCATGAGTTCGCAGAAGTCATTGCAAGAACAAGCATGTCAAAGCGTTCAACCGTCCTTGCAGTCTTGCAAGACCATTCTCGCGAGAGAATGGCCTGAACGTTCTTTCAAGAGCTTCACTAGGTTCTTCGGATTGATAGACAGCCGATTTAAATCGCCATGCCCATGTAGGCTAACCTGGCAGTGGTACCAGCTACGTCCGCTCGATTACGACTTTGCTTTTGACATATATCTAAAACCGATGCACTCGTTTAGGATTCCTCCACTCAAAAATCTGAAGGCCCAATCAGCGAATGGAAGGAGTGGCATATTAACGATTACATTGATGTAGCGCGCCAGTTTGAGTTGTAGTTTTGTAACGGTGACGGGAAAAGGTGTATGCGAGCCCTGTGGGGAGGAAGGCCACAGGATCATGGCCACTGATGAAACCATATAAAGACTGTTCTTGCTCTAATGAGAACAGCAAGAACATTATATTTTCCAGCTCGCCCCGTTAGCCGTGAAGGAGTTGGCTATGGCTAACGGAGCGATGCTAAGGTGATATGTGTAATCATGGTGTAATCGTCTCCCCGCTTTTATAACAAATTGAGCTGTTGTTTAACATTTTATATAAACCTGCGACTTGCTGGCTCCAGCCCAGAGTGTACACTGCCCAAGGCCCAGTCACTGGGATGGGCTCCAGTCACCCGTGACCCCCAACGGGAACAAGCGGCACTGCAATCCCTAACAGGAATAAGCAGTAGAAAATGAATGAGGGATATATGCAAGGATAATTCGTGTTTAGATGTTTTTTATTCGCCGTATTATTGTCTGTACATAACGCAAATCCTTAGGACAAGGTGAGTTGCAGAATACGAATAGAGCACAAGGATTAAACAATATTTACACCATGAATCCAAGTAGGTGTTCTATTATAGAGCTTCAAAGCTGGTCCATTACAAACCTGGCAAGTAACCGGAATGGAATCCACTGCGATCGGAATGCATCCACTGCTATATTTGTTTAAAATTTAGCTTGAACAGAATATTTCTGTCAAAGTTAGAGAATCTTTTTAGGACCTGTGGATTTTTCAGAAGGTGTGGGGTCTCTCTCTCTTGTCAGTGGAATGGTCCCGTCTGTCGTCTCCTCGCCCTTCCATATGAAAAATATCTGTATCGCGTGGTAGTCACTGCACTGCATGGGTCTTGTGAATGATTAGACCCAACTTCGACAGTTGACACTATACATTCTCACTAGCGTTAGTGTCAGATATAGATGTACAATTTACAATTGTTTCTTTAATTCTTGATTTGATATCTTCAAACACTCCTCCGCTCATTCCAACTAGTTTTAGGCAACATTCCGGCGCATGACTTGTATCACGACCGAACATTAGGACACGCTGGAGGGACTATGTCTCTCGGCTGGCCTGGGAACGCCTCGGGATCCCCCCGGAGGAGCTGGAGGTGGTGTGTGTGGAGAAGGAAGTCTGGGCCTCCCTGCTCAGACTGCTGCCCCCGCGACCCGGCCCCGGATAAGCGGAAGAAAATGGATGGATGGATGGATGATCATGGCAGTTCCAGAGTGGGTCTGGACAGACCCAGTAGATTTAAACTGCAACAGAGTTCCCGCCTTTACAGAAGCAACGTTTTTCAATGGATGGGTCCCAGACACTATCCAAATAAAAAGTATGAGAGGCTGGTAAGGATCAGGCTACCTGTAGGCTACATGGAGACTGTTAGGACATCATCATGGCAGTACAGATAGACGAAGTTTCTCAAGTGGTCAGTCAAGTGGTATTCTCAGTGTTTGAACCAAAGTAAGCAAGTACAGTTAGATTTCAATGTAGATGTAATAAAGCTCATGAAAACAAAACGCCCCCTTTCTCTGACTCTGTACCTGCAACTCTCACTAAACTGAACCCCCGAACCAGACACCTTAGGACCTATATGCCTGACGTGTTACGGAGACAAGAAAATTGACTTTTTGTGTCTCAGTTAGTTTGGTTCAACAGAAAAGCCAAGCGCTTATAAGAGGTTCATAGGTATAAAGCATTTTTATTTAGTAAAAATGGTATAAAGTCAAATAGGATACACAAATATACTTTTTAACGTTTTTCCAAATTGTTATAACAGACTCTGATATGTACTTCTAATATCTATTAAAAAGGGTATAAAAACAAAACTAGCAATTACAAAAACGTTTTAACTGTACTTTTCTTTTCAGTAAACAAAACCATATACATACTGTTTAAAATTATGTCTAAAAATAAATCAAAACAACTAGTGATTAAAAAGGTGAAAAACATCACAAACTTTTAAGCACTACTGTGCAACTAGTTTTGCTAGTGAGCAGAACAGAGTTGAAGGGTAAAAAAGGTAGTCATCAAAAGAAACATCTCTCGATCTTTCTTGTCAAGCACAACACTCTGCCACACTCTTTTGGTTCGGTATTTTGGAATAAATAATACCACTGATTTGAAAAATCAAGCATTGTATTTGTTTGGCAGACCGCCAGCCAGTGTTGAACTGAGTGAGCACCCTAGGTCCTTGTTCTCTAGGTCCTTGTTACCTAGGTCTTTGTTCCCTAGGTCCTTGTTCTCTAGGTCCTTGTTCAGACTCTCTTAAGTGGCAGCCTTACCTTGATCCTAAAACCCCCTTCTAGCTTCCTATCAGCGAATGCCATGCCTGACCTGACTAAACTGGTCACAGG
The DNA here is from genome assembly GCA_036571765.1 of Plecoglossus altivelis. Classification (NCBI taxonomy): domain Eukaryota; kingdom Metazoa; phylum Chordata; class Actinopteri; order Osmeriformes; family Plecoglossidae; genus Plecoglossus; species Plecoglossus altivelis. The sequence continues at coordinate 17,943,848 of BROE01000021.1, read as the reverse complement.
TGTGTATGACATCAGAGAACAACCTGTTTTCCCTACACCGTGTTAGATCTGTAATTAGGAGTCAAGCAAAGGAAGGGAACAATTTTCACACATTTTTGTCCATTTCTTAGACAGATCTACAACCATATATATATAAACGTTTTGGCAGGTCTCCATTGTCGACGAAACATAAAATCACTTAAATTTGTGCCGTCTTTTCAATGCAAAAACGGAATAAAACAAATAGAAATAATCACTTTACATGGCCGAAGTCCAGTTGAATCTTCACTGTCAAATACCAAAAAAATGTCCACAGTGTGCGCATATGCACTGCAACAAGCTCTCTTAACCTCTGTTCCGACGTTGGTCATGTACATCAGTTGTGGTGGCGCCTGCTAGTGGCATCTACAGTCCACTTCAGATCCAGTCAAAATGCAGCAGCAGGCCTACGACTGTACCTGTCACCACCCAGAATGGTATGAGACAATGGTGACGTGAAACGTTCTAAAAGGATATTGCTAACAAGAGTTACAAAGCAAAGTGTGCTAAAAAAAAGACAACATTGCGACTGTGAACTATGGGTCAGTGACCTCCCACGTGACAATTATAGGTTATTTCCATCTTGGGATCCACAGAAACAAAAGTTCAAGACACCATCTTTGCATTTATCCGTGCAAGTGAAACGACTACACGAAAAAATAAGAAAATGCCTGTGCACTGCAATGCTAACTTTCAAGGTCTCTCTACCAAACATACAGTCAACAAATTTCAAGGAAGTAAGATGGGCAGAGATATTTTCTCAACCCTTTCGTCACCTTTGCTTTGACACCTAGCATGGCTAAAAGCTACCTTTGAACTAAAATGACAACAGCACCTTTTTTTTTTACACATACGCAAAAGAGAAGAGCCATGGTCACAAGTCACTCATTGTGTTTCCTTTGGCGAGGAGAGAAATAGCCAAACCTGTAAACATGATCACAAATACAGTACACATAACAGAAACTGCAATCACTCTTAACTAGTAGTCTGGTGATCAGTTCTCTGGCTTTGTTTAGGTATACGCTTAAAAAGGCAAATTTAGGTAAAATAGTGTTTTGAAAGTATTGATTTGAAAATACTAAAATACTTCCATGCTGGTTTGATTATGCCAAGCATAATGGAACCAATGGAATAGTCCAGAGGAATGCTACTCTGTGGTGATTCGAGAGAAACATGGTACAAGTATCGGACAGGAAAACTGGACTGTCTGCAGCCTACTTTGGGTATAACAGCTAATCAAAAGAACTAAAATATCGATTATACAGTCTTACTGGTAACTGTTTTTTGGATATAGGCAGTGACATTAAACGTTTGCCATCTCGTCAATATCAACTACTTGGTTTGACTCGCCCACATATTTTTTTTGGGGGGGGGGGGATTTTGCACTGCAAATAATTCAAGTATTAGTTAACATTGAATTACTCAGTCTCTCACTCTGTGTTTTTTGCTTAGACACGAAGAACATTAATTGACTGTCCTGAAATGGCCATTCTGTTTGGATATAAAGACCGTTCTAGAGCGACAATCTGCCTGTCCCTGTTTCAGTCTTAGAACATTCTCTGCTCTGAGTGGCTCCTGGAAGGTACGGGGCATTACCAGGAGGGTCTGGACTCCCAGCTTTAGCTGCAAGAACAAACAGCCTCCCCTTTCCCCCATCATGGAAGGCAGCTAGACGAACCAACCTCTGACCCCTCCATGGCCCAGTGTGGGGGAGGGACACAGAGGGGGGGGGTTGGGGAGTCTGAGGGGGTGTTTCGGGGTTGATCTCTACTCGCAGGCATAGTAGTCCTTGAGAGGAGCGAAGAGGTGTCGTATGACGGGCACGCTCCAGGAGCGGCCCAGCAGCTTCTGCCTGGCCCCGCGCCCCATGTTGGACACGTCTGTGTAGTGGACTGGGAACCCAAAGATCCTGTAGGACACACACCCACACTCACATCAGCGACACACAAAGAGGAGTGTCTCCTTTTCTTCAATTCCATCCATTAAGTGTGTGTCAGACCGTAAGTGTGTGTGCCCTCTGCCTCACCTCTCCAGTTCGGTGCACCAGAGGATGTCCTCCTTGCCGTTCATCATGACTGGGAAGTGCTGGTCCTTGCCCTGCTTGATGGAGTTAGAGCGTGTGGTGATGGTGCGCACCTTCCCAAACTAGGGGACCGCAGGAGAGGGGAGGAGGAGGTGAGAGGGAAGGAGGAGGTGATGAAGAGAGTGGGGAGGAGATGGGAGGAGGAGGAAGACGTGAGGAGGAGAGAGGGGAGGAGATGGGAGAATAGAGGGGAGGAGGAGAGAGAGTAGGAAGAAAGAAGGGAGGGGTGGAGATAAGTCAACACAATGTTTTCAGTTCTAGTCTCCAAACCTGTTTATTTCCACCGGACACCCTCTGGCAGCGATACCTACCTTGGCTACCCGTCCGTGTTCTAGACAGTCCTGCAGCTCCAGCTTGTCCATCCCAGACGCACACAGGGGCCTGAGAGACAGAGGGCACACACTGCTCATCACCACGGACCATGCCAGAGCACACAGCGCCTGACACAGGCAACATGTCTTAACACAAACCTGTTCATGCCTGGTAGGTTGCCCCAGAAATAGCGAGCCCGGTGAGCTGCAGAAACCTCTATGGCATCGATCATCACAGGATTGCACTATAACACACATCCGCACAAAGTTACATTTTAACACCACAGACACCGATATTTCTACACAGCTGCATGGACTAACCCATCCTAGCTCTAACAGAGGACGTTTGAGTCAACGTTGCAGACAGGACATGACATCGCACCTCAAGGAAACGCGAGATGTCCCTCTTGTCGTTGACGCCCATGGCGACCACGTTCTCGAACATCCAGAAGAAGGGGCGCTCCTCGCCCTCTTTGGGCCTGGCCTCACTCAGCAGACGGTAGAACTCAAAGAACAAGCGCCCAGTCCCTTCTGTATGTGTGAGAGAGTGCGTGTGTAAGGGCGTGTGGGTTTGTGTATGTGGACGCGCGAGTGGTTTTGTGTGAGTGAGTGTATGTGTGGTGGAGGATGACAAGACAAGAGTGAGGATAATTAAGTACAGTTGACCTTCTCTGCCATTTCCAAGCACCAAAAAAACCTCAGAAGTCGATGTGCATCTCAATAGCTGAACAAGGAGAGGGCAGTGCTTACCATACAGACCCTTCCTGGCCGGGTTGACGATTGACAGATCATTACAGGGACTTCCTCCAATTACCAGGTCAAAGGGACCCCACTCCTCAATCTGTGTAACACAACAAAAAGCAACAGCACCTCTTCTGGTCATTACTGAATCTGCACTACGAATCCAAACTCTGCAACGCCCTTATCCCCCCCCCCCCCCACACACACACACACACCCAAATCCTCTCCCCTCTCTCCCTACACAATATAGGATCTAATCCTAGGCCCTACATAGGACCCCTTTATTCACTACAAAGGCTTGATAGAGAGAAAGAGGGAGGGAGAGAGAAGGGGGTGAGGGGGGAGAGTGAGAGAAAGAGACTTTGACTCTCTCCGCTCACACAACCGCTCACACACGCCCACACACACCCCCGTGAACACGCACACACACACGCACACACTGTGTGAAGTGGTGTGACAAAGGGGTGAATGGACTCGGGGGGATTTAGCCCTACAGAAGCTGCTTTTTGTCCTCTAGGGCCCAACAACGTCACAGCACCCTTGTATGCAACCCTCTCCTGCAGCTGTGGGTGTGTGTGTGTGTGTGTGTATGCACTTCAAGGGCAGAACCGCAGGCTATAATATAGGATGAAAGCTGAGTAGTTACTGGATGATGTGTGTGTGCGTAAGTCAATGTTTACACGTGTAGTGGACCAGTTAATGTGTCTGGTGAGGACAGGTGAAAACAAAGGTCAGGAGGTGGAGGGAGGTGAAAGAGAAGGAGAGGAGCGAGGGGGAGGTGAAGAGAAGGGGAGGTGAAGAGAAGGGGAGGTGAGGAGAAGGGAGGTGAAGAGAAGGGGAGGTGAGGAGAAGGGGAGGTGAAGAGAAGGGGAGGTGAAGAGAAGGGGGGGTGAGGAGAGGACAGGTGAGGCCAGGGATCCCTCGCGGCCGAGGACGTCCTGGGGAGTGGTATGGATCTTCTGAACGTACGTTCTTCTTGGTAATGTTCCTGACATCGTGAACGTACTGGATCTTTCCTTCGTGTCGGACAACGCCCACCGAGATAGAGTCCTCACACACCTCCGACGCGATGTACTGGTCCACCTTGAAACCCAGGTCCCTCAGAACCAGGTAGCCTGGTGGACACACACACACACATGTCAGAATGACCGAGAAGACACTGATCGACGAGAAGACATGCAGATAAAAACACTCACTGCATACATACACCACACACACACTTTCTTACCAGTCGCAATGCCGTCAAAGAGTGAGAGAACTCTGATTGGTCGTCTCTGTTCTGCTGGGACTGCTGGGTATATCTGTGGGCTCTCCTGGAAGTGACATCACAGGATATGGTCATCACACAAGACAGGGTTACTGTGTTCAACCCTGGACTCTCTCCAAATGAGCTATCCACTAACCCCAAACCTAACCATAACCAATACAGGTGTATCAATACAGGTCTTTTATTAAAACGTTGTTTTGTTTTTTTTACATTCCCTCCAAATGCACGTTATGAAATGTCTTTCTTTTGGTACTTTTGTCACATATGTGTATGACAGGGAAAGATGAAAAACAGTGATAGTATGATCCTGCACTATTTCTGCTAGCAGTTATACCTTCATTTACGATGTGCTTGGGATGTCCCCATGTCACTAGACAAATGACTCATAGGTGAAAGCGTTCGCCACTAAATACCAAATGAACAACATTGTTGTGTAATCGTGTCCAATGAAAAGCAGACTCACAAACTCCTGGCCATTGTCATTGACGAAGAACTCCTGCAGCTTGAGGCTCCAGTCGTGGCGGCGGGTGAGCGTGCCGTAGGCCTGCAGGGGCTGGCACATGTAGCAGCGCCACGGGTCTAAGTCCCGGGCGCTGGCCGACGCCCCCGCGCCCACCAGGATGTCCAGACAGTCCACACAGAAACACCTGGAGGGGGGAGGGGGGGGGGAAAGGAGGATTCACTTGGTCAGTGTCTTCATGAACGTATTTGTGTGTGGGTGGGGCTGGGTCTGTGTGTATCTGTGCGTCATGGTGAGTGTGTGTACCTGCAGCAGTTAGCATTCCCACAGAGTAGGACCTCACGCCCTCCACAGCACACTGTGCAGTAAGACTGGTAACCATCATCATCATACATGTAGGAGATCTCCAGATACACATCCTAGACATGCACATACACGTACACAAACAAAGACACACAAAGGAGACAAAGAGTGTCAGTGATAGTAATGCCTGATAAAGGCAAATTACAGGTAAACCAAAGACATCTCCTTCCTACTTCCTGGTTTAGGTACGGAGACCTGCCTCAATGTCTGAATGTGAAAGCAGATTGTACAACTGATGGGTGTGTGTCTGTGTGTCTGGGGGAGGGCAGAGGGGGGGGGGGGGGCAGAGCAGAGGAGACGAGAGAAGAAAAGAGGAAGTGACGAGCTTGGATAATGTCCTGATAAATATAATAAACGTCCGGAGGTGAGGGTGGAGGGGTGAGGGTGGAGGGGTGAGGGGGAAGGGGAGAGGGGGAAGGGGAGCTCTGGTGTATCATTACCTTGCATGCTTGGCAGAGGCCTCCTTCAAAAAGCGGGTGGAAAGTTGCCACTCTTGTCTTCCCACACGACAAGCAAAACTCTGGAGATGCAAACAAACAAACAAACAGACAGGAATAAACCCATCCCATTTAACAAGGCGTCGTAGGAACATGGGCCAGAACAGCAAAGCACAGGTAACCTCGAGTCGATTCCGAACATGACTGAGGTCGTGAGATGGAAGTCGGAGAGAAGCATACCTTCAATACTTCGTTTATTCTTCAAAACTTCATGCACCATTAGTTCTGTGGTTGTGGAGCGCCGGCAGAGTCAACAGCAACCAGGGCAACACAAGCCAAACATGCGTCAGTAACACACACAAAGAAATGAGTCATGCCATAACCGCACACCACAAGCTGACCTCCAAATCTCCCTCATATGGGATCCTACTGAATAAGCATTCATGTAAGCAAAAACATTAATCATAAATATACATATGTATTAAGGGCTTCAACCCAGAAGACTTCAACACTGGGTTTCACCTATACCTAAAGCCATATTTTGAGCCTTTTCTCTTGGGTGGGGAACGGAGGGGTAGGACTGAGTTGTTAGATCTCAGGTAGGGCCTGAGTAACCTCTAAGGGTTGTGTGACCTCACAACCCTGAGAGCCCTGGGACTGACCCCTGCTGTAGACCTCCTCAGGGCTGGGCTTGGTGAAGCTGGCCCGAGGCTTCTTGGCGGGGGGGCAGTACTCGGGCAGGCTGACATCCAGCACCTGCTGGTTCAGGGGACTGGAATCTGGAGGGCAAGGGAGGAGAGGGGTACGGTGAGGAGCGGAGGACGAAAACACCCGACTGATACTCGTGCCTTCGCTCGTGGGTGGTTTGCCGAACGGCTCCCAGCGGCTTCACCTCCACCAGAAGCTTGGGTGGCGTTAGGCTGAACCTCCCCCCCTATGCAGGCCCGTTCCCTCCGGCTCTGCCTCAAAGCGCACACATCAGAAGAGACAATTGCTGTCAAGTCCAATGAAACCTTCCTGGATCTACCGAGTGGTTTTGTTGAAGTTTCTAATATAGGATGTGACGGCGTCTGCAAGGCCTCGGGCAGGGAGCTCGCTGGCAGGGAGCTCGCTGGCAGAGAGCCTGGCGCTTCTCTCCCTCCTTCTCCCAACTTCCAGAACACTACAGCTGACGTCTTTCCTCTACCACGCTAGCAGACCATTAGCACAATTAATTAATTCCTTAAAATGTGTAAAAGTAGCATAACAATGTACAATAAATGAGAGGCAGTTCTACGGGCGTACATGAAGCCCCCTGTGACATTGATTCGCACATAAGTAGGATACGATCTTTGCTGGCACTGCGATTGCGGTGAAAGGTTAAATGACTCGTAAAACTACACTGTTTAGTTTGAGTACTTTCAAAACCTCAGGAAAATACTTAGTGGCACATGTTGTAACAGTCCTGATAGGAGTGAGAACCTTTATTCAAACAGAACTATTTCCTTTTAAACAACTAAAATGGGCTGGACAGCTGGTTCTGTGTAGCTCTTTCTCGCTCTCTCTCCCTTTCCTCCCTTAGATGCGACTCAGCTATCGTTGCCACATTGAGAGACGTGCGCATCTGTGAGGCATGTACAAACACAACAGAAACTACCACTGTTTTGATTTCGTACGCAGACAGGGCGTTGTGCCTTGAGCCTCGCAGCGCCAGCCGCAGACCTCTTACACATACTTAAGACCGCAACAAACTAGCTATTCGCCGAGGAGGAACAAACATTCAGCCAACTATCCACAACCAGCAATGCCCAATTGCAAACGTCCATCAAAATTAGCTACGCGTCCATCAAGCAGCAGTTGACATCATGCCTGCAGTTGGTTGTCTTAGTAGTGAGACTAGCAGCTCACCGGGGTTGTGTGTGGGTTTGAGCCCCTCCAGGCCCTTGGGCAGGAAGCCACCCTTGGCCCAGTCCAGCATGGGCTTGATCTGCTCCTCAGCGCCCTCCGCCTCGCAGTGGGGGAAGGTCTGCTCCGCCCGCACGCTCGCCATCTGGGTGGGGAGGGGGAGGGCATGTTTTAATGAAGCGCACCCTGCCACTTTGACAGCCTGATGGAGAGCAGGACAGAGGTGAGGGGAGGAGAGAGAAGAGAGAGGGGAGGGGGCCAGCATTGACAAAAAGAGGCATGCCATAACCAACAGGAGTTCCTACAACACGCTTGGATGAATAGCCAGTAGGGGAATTCCAGTTTCTTGACTTTACCCCCCCACACACACATACTTTTCTATACAGGGAGCCATAACTGTCTTTATTTGTCATGCGAACTGGTGGAGCCACCTGCACAGTCTTAATAAAGCTGGGCCTTCACATGAATCTCAGGTACAATATCTTCGTACACCAACACGTCCTCTGCATGAACTGCACACACACACATACACTCCTGGGTGGAATAAGACAAACCCCTTTCCGATGCCCAGGTCTTGTCAGGCAGGAATTGTCAGGGTGATAAAAATCTGGAACATTTCGTCTCCTAGACACCCCTCTCCCCCCTAACACCCTCCTCACCCTGAGAGCCTGGAAAATGGCCCGGCGGTAAGAAGCCAGCTTGGTGTAGGAGGCCTGGTTAAAGAACTTGGAGAAGGCTGTGATGGAGTCCAGCTTGTCTGCCGACACCTGCGGGAAACAAAAGGATGTGAAAAGGATCAAGAAAGACGGCGAGAGAGACAGAGAGAGAGACATAGAAAGACGACGAGAGAGAGAGACAGATGGACATGGACAGAAAGAGGGAGAGAGAGAGACAGAGGAAGAGAGAGAGAGAGAGAGAGAGAGAGAGAGAGAGAGAGAGAAAGAGAGAGAGTGAAAGAAAGGAGTTAGAGAAAACAGAAATGCACAACAAAAGTGGCAGAAAGCAAGTGACAGGGACCTAACGGTCCGAGCACAGAGCAGCTCTGAAGCTGCAGCGACGGTCCTCACCTCTGAGAACTTGCCGTCTCCAAACCACTGTAGCCAGCGCATGCCGTGGGTGGCCCGGCGCTTCCCTGTAGCCCTCCAGGTCACCACCATGCCCGGCCACCAGGAGAAGCCCTTGATCTTACCCCAAACCAGCTCCCCTACCCCAAACCCCTTGTTGTCCTGGGAGAGGAGAGGGGTGGGGGTGGGGGGAGACGGGGACAGTGGGGGAGGGAGGGGGAGGGAGAGGAAGGAAGGAAGCAAAAGAGGGGGTGGAGGGAGGAGACAGGCAAAAAAAGAAAGAGTGAGCGAATTGTGTTCTTGTCCTCCTTTCAGCAAACCTGCATGGAACAGCCCATATATATCAAACAGGAAACGATTATGATCATGATCATGCTCTTTTTAAGGCGGCTTTTCTATGGGTTTGATGGCTTTCAGGAGATCCCTTGCACAGGTGAATAGCAACCGCCAGCCACAGCCACCAGACATCTCCCATACCCACCAAACACAAACACAAAAGCATCTGGCAGGTTCAGATAAGGTTCGGATAGTTGTTACCACACGCTACAATGACTTAGCTTAGCCGCGGGATCATGGCCAGCTGCTCCTGCTTAAAGAGCACACCTGTACAACACATACTCCTGCAGCATGTTGTAGATCTGCTCTAACCACAAGGGCAGCTGGACGTATTGGGGGCTGGCACACAGACAGGCAGGTAGACAGACAGGGTCTGACAGGGACAGATCAGATAGACTGGCATATAGGCAAACAGAGAGGACTTGAGTGGAAACAGATAGACAAGCAGGTCAACAGACAATACTAGAGTTGAGACCCACACAGGGCTGAGATGGTTGTTCTGTGCACAGATGGTTGCCCTGCTCTGGTGTACAGGTATACATCTAGGCCAAACAGGAGACAGATGTCTATAGTGTCTTTCTACAACCACACCCCAGTCTTACCCCACCCTCCATCATTCTGTCTTCCTCCTTAATTTCTTCTGTTCAGCCGCCGCTTCTTTTCACCACTTTGTTAGGCTCTTTCTATCTGTCTCTTTTATTCTCTCTGGATTTTGACTTTTGCTTCTCGCTCCCTCCCCTTCTCTCTTTCTCTCCCTCTCTCTCCTTCCCTCTTTCTGTCCCTCTCTTTCTCTCTCTCTCTCTCTCTCTCTCTCTCTCTCTCTCACACACTTTCCTCAACTCTCCCCTCACACTCTCTCACCCTCCCCTTCTCTCCTTCCTCATCTCCCACCCCCCCTCTCACCTTGTACTCCACCTGGTAGGAGGCGTCTGAGGAGGACGTGAGCGAGGTGGAGGAGCTCTGGGCCGAGTCCTTGGAGTCCTGCTCCAGCACCTCCGGAGGAGGCACCTCTGGCACCAGGGGAGGCCCCGGAATGGCGCCGGGCAGACTCTGCGAGAGGAGGGTGGGGCGAGAGGGGAGGCAGAGGGCGGTTACACACTGCCAACTGTTTGTTTTGGCAAGGGGCTCGTACCTGACACGCACGCACGCACGCACACACCGCTGCACATAGGTGTTTTTTTCTGATACAATTCTTGAGGCCATATGAACCCTGATAAACCAACACGCTGGCTGATTGAGAAACAGAGGAGGAGAGAGTGACACAGAGCCAGAGAGAAAGAGAGAGGAGACAGCCAGACCAACAGGTAGAGTAGACACTGAGACAGAGGGAGAGAGAGAGGGAGGAAGAGAGAGAGAGAGAGAGAGAGAGAGAGAGAGAGAGAGAGAGAGAGAGGAGACAGCAAGACCGACAGGTAAAGTAGACACTGAGACAGAGGGAGAGAGAGACAGAGAGAGAGAGGGAGGAGACAGCGAGACCGACAGGTAGAGTAGACATGGAGACAGAGGGAGAGAGAAAGAGAAACAGAGAGAGAGAGGAGACCGACAGACAGACACTGACAGACAGACAGACAGGCAGGAAGGGAGGGTGGGAGGTGTCATATCTTCTCAAAGAGTTCTAACTCCCCAACAAACCTGTTTCACCAGACCTACAGACATACTCAACACTCACCTGGGACCACGTGCATGTGTTTGTGTGTAATATGTATGTGTTTGTAGGTTAGGAGTGTAACGGTGCATTTGGACCAAACCGTCACAGTCCAGATGTCCCTGATTCGCGCATGCAGTCAGATGAATACACATCAGTCAGTCACTGGTTTGTACACGGCAGATGAAAAGAGCAAAACTGCGGCACAATTTTCTCTCATCTGTCCATTGTTTGTGGCGGGAGTTTGAGAGATGGTTGCGGCCAGCTAACTAGATTTAGCAAATGGCAGTTTGTCAAACAATGAAGCTCAAAAACCTCGAAATGCCCTAATTGAAAATGGTGTCCATTATTTGTGAACTGATTGGCAAACTTTTGGCTGTGTATATGTCTGTCTGTCTGTCTGTCTGTCTGTGTCTGTATGTATGTGTGTGTGTGTGTGTCTGTGTGTATGTGTTTGTGTGTGTATGTATCTGTCTGTCTATGTGTGTGTGCTCCTCACCAGAGGGCTGCTGTAGTCCTGCTTGGCCTGCCGTGGTCTGTCTCTGTGGCGGGGCTTGCTGTGAGGGGCCAGGCCCACCTGGAAGATGGTCCGGGGCCGAGGCCTCTCCCTCAGCCCTGACTCACACTCATCTCCCCTCTCCCCTCCACACTTCTCCTGCAGGAGACCAGCCGGGGCACCGCGGTGCTAGCGTTTAGCGTGTGTGTCTCGCCCAGGAGAGTGTGTGTGTGTATTATGTGTGTGTGTGTGTATTTACCTCTCTGTAGGCACTGTCCCAGGTGCTGTCCTCTGATCTCTTCCTGCTTCTTTTCCTGCTGCCAGATGATTGGTTCATATCTGTGTCTGTGAGGGGGGGGGGTGTGTGTGTGTTTTTGTTTGTGTGTGTGTGAGAGATAGAGAGAGACATAAGGGATTGACAGAGAGAAATAAGAGGGGGAGAGAGTGAGAGAATACGTTTTTTTTGTTTTTTTTACAGAGCCAGAGCCCTGTAAAAAATAAGATATTGAGGAATGCAGGAGCATGTGTGTAACCAGCTGAGTGTCTACAAGACATTCCAGGACTGGATAGCGAGTCTGAGTGTGTGTGCTGTGTTTTGTTGGTGGGAAGAGAGAGAGAGAATTCGAGAAGAGAGAGAGAGAGATGAGGACGAGATAGAGAAGAGAGAAGAGAGAGAGAGAGAGAGAGAGAGAGAGAGAGAGAGAGAGAGAGAGAGAGAGAGAGTGTGTGTGTTTGTCTCTGACCTGCAGGTGAGGTAGCATCTCCATTCTGCTTGGGGCTGAAAGGGGAGGGCGGTTCTGCAGCCGTCAGAGGGCTGTTCTCATTGGTCATCTCCACACCGCTGTCGGTTTCTAATAAGCACTCAGCGGGGGGTGTGACTCCGTTGACCGCGGCCTGGAGGAAGAGAGGGTGAGGCAGCACTGGAGCCGATAACGTTGGATTTTGAGCACGTTAAAAATGGAACCTCCTTGACCGGACTTCAACCAGAGATTTTTTTAAATTTTTAAAAACCACCTACAGGGTCAATAAGGTCAAAGTTCACGGTGAGGCTTTCTAAGGGAACGAGGTGAGTTTTGATGTAAGGGCACATGAGCTGAAATAGCTGGATACACATATAGACTCGGCCTGCATGACTCAACACTCCCATCAGCACGAACTGATAAGAGACCTGTTTGGTTTTGCTTCTCCTCCCTGTCTTCAGCACTCTCCCCCTCCCTGGAGCCCAGGGGCCTCTCCCAGCTGGGGTCCTGCCCTGACACGACCGACAGGTTAAATACATTAGGCTCTCTATCGGCACACCACGCTATCTCATGTTCGCTCCCCCCAAATCACGTAGTTTATCCTATCTACATTCCCTTTCATCTCCTTCTTTCTTTCAACCCCTTTCAGCGAAAGCAACACCCTAGTTTGACCTCCCCCCCTCCCTACATACTTCTCTCCCCTCCTTCTCATAGCTGTGTACTCTGCCCCAACTCCAGGGTAACCTAACATTAACCCCAGCAGGAATTGCCACATGTGTTTTGAGGCAGTTTTTAGGTGCTTCCTTCTTTAATTATTGACATATCACTGTCGATTGTCCTTATGGTTTTTCTCACGCTCTTGAAGTCCAGTCCAGACTAGAGACACATTCTCCCCTGAAACTGAAGACACACTTTACAAATGGGTTGACGTTTCAGGCAGGTATAGTCTTGGTAAACAAGAGGGGATGGGGGAGAGAGGGCACGGGACATCTAGGTGAGGTGCCAACAAGGTATAGTCTTAAAAAAAGGAAACCCAAACAAACCACAGGAAAAGACACCCCTTTCAACTCTCCCATAACAGGGCACCCGAGAAAAACTCCACAGGAACCAGAATCACAGCCCCCCCTCCCCCTCGCACGCATCAGTCGAGAGCAGCCGCACTCTCAACGGACCAGTGCACGTTAGAGATACGCTCTTGAAGCTGTCGTTTAAGAAAGGAGCACACTGACAATCACTCTTTCAATATGTTTGGAGATAGTGAGGAGGAGGTGGGGGGGGGGTTGCAGAGTGGTCGTGTTGTTTAGGGGTTGGCAGAGGGTCAGCGTATGTGGGCGTTGACAGCGGGATGACACGGGCTGCTGCGAGCTGTGGGAATTGCTGAGTCAACAGCAGGAAGCCTAGACAACAACCAGATGTAGTGAGAGAGTTCCCGGGAGTTTTACCAGACCAGGGGGAGGCAGAGAGAGAGAGAGTGAGAAGGAACAGAGAGGAAGAGAGAGTGAGAGTGAACAGAGAATAGGAGAGATGACCGGGAGAGAGGCAAGGGACAGGTTGGACTGGATGGAGAAAGTGGGTAATCTGATCGCTGTACACGTGCCTGTCTGTCTGCTCACCTGTCTGTGTTTCTGGTTACTGAGCCACCCTCCTACAAATCTGTCTGTCTGCCTACCGATCGTAAGACCGATCGTACAAATGAAAGGAATCTCTGCCTAAACCACGCTCTCTCTCTTTTGAGATGCACTGGACCTACACTGGGCCTGTGATTCTGATGAAGCCCTAAAAGTGCACAGACACACACATCACATACACACACAACCAGGTTTGAGGGGTTGCAGGAAGAGTCTCTCATTAGAGAGATTAGACTTCCTTGTCCCTGTCTAGGACACCGCTGTGCTGCATGTCACCATTCTGCCTCCCTCACAGACACACACACACAATCCCCTTGTCTGCAGACCCCCCTCCTCCTCCTGTCTGAAACCCAAATCTCGTGCGCACATCTGGGTACAGGGAACAGGGGAAACTCAGGAAATGGCTACAGTTGGCCGTTGCGACCACAAGGTGAGGCTGGCAGGGGAAGATGGATGTCAGACGCATGGCTGCTTCCCAGTCAGTCCCCACCTCCCTGCAGCACTGGGACACAGGGTGGTGTGCCTCAGGCAGGCAAATACTATGTGTGTGTGTAGTAGTGTGCATGCTTTCAGTGAACACATCAAATTTGCCTTTGTACCCAAACTCTCTAGACCCCCCCATCCCTTGCCCTTATTACCCTCTCCCTAGCCCCGCCCCGCCCCCCACCCCACACACTCCCTCTCATAGCCCCTAGCTAAAGGGGCCCATGCAGGGCTCTGGAACACTCTCCTATTGTGATGAGGAGAGGAGAGAAAAGAGGAGGGGAGAGAAGGAGCAAGGAGATTGAAAAAGAGAGTGAAGAGACGGAGAGAGAGGCAGGAAAGAAACTAAGGCTAGGACCAGGCGGCAAAAAAAAAAAATCCTTTCAGCATCTCCATCTTTCTCTCTTCCAGCCCAGCTACACAAAAACACAGAGAGACACACACAAACACACACCAGCATACACACTCCAGCCTTTGATCAGCATCCCACAGTGGTATAGAAGTGCTGGTAAACAGACAGCTTGCCAAATTCAATATTCTAAATAAATTGTTTCCAAAGCGATTTCAAATCCAAATATTCAAGACGCATACGTTACGTACCACTCTCTGCTGCTGCATTCATACACAAACATACACATTCACACCTGGAGTTATCACCTGGAGTTATCACCTGGAGTTACCTAGAGTTATCACCTGGAGTTACCACCTGGAGTTATCACCTGGAGTTATCACCTGGTGAGTGAGTCGTGAGAACTTGTTAACCCCAGCCAGTTTACACTCAATGCCACCATGCGTCTATTGAGTACCCATGAGCCTTTGTGCATTTTGCAGTAAGTAACAGGCACGGGACCGGTTTTGGTCATTACATTAGTCAATGGTCAAATGAGCCAGAAATACCTGCTTTAACTGCTTGTTAGCAATATGTACATTGTTGATTTCTCTCGATTATTTACATATTTGTGTAATTAACAACAGTTAGTTCCTGTTATCTTATAGCTACAATGATAAATAATACAAAATTCCATATGGGGAATTTAAACCAGCAACATCATAATCATAATCTGCAGTCAAATGCTTTCCCCTTGATGTATACATACAGCTCACCCCTCTACAGTGTTTACTGCTGGTACCATGAAATCCAATCCCATCCAAATCCAACATTGTGGTGAGTTTGTTGAGTCTCAACCTAGGTTAAAATGTAAACAATGCTAGCGGAACTGACTTTCAGTGACATAAGACCAGCTCACACACACATGCCAGCCACCCCTTTTTCAACTTGTGGCGTGCCAGCGACCTGGGTTCAAAGGCACCCCCCCCCCACCCTCCCTCCGCTGAGCCCTGGTTGCATCACGAGCGGCAGGGTGGGCGACCTGTGAGACCGCTTGTTCTCAGGGGGGCCGCATAAGCCCCGCTGAGGGTCTTCTTCCATGACGACTGTTCCTCGACCATCTGGACCGTTGCAACAAGCCTTCAACTGTAGCTGAGGATGCCCACGCTGTTTCCGTGTTTCTGGCAGTTCGGGCCCGTCGCATTTCACATCCCTCTTTTCTCTGCTTCACCTTAACACGTTGGTCGAAAATGACGTCTTTCTTTTCCATCCTTGCTTTAGTCTCTCACTCCGCTTCCCACCCATCCCTTCCTTCATCCCTCTGTACTTGAGGAAGCAGCTGGGAGGCAGGCTAGGAGGCTGGAGAGCAGACCAGATGCATGCTCCGAGATGCCAGGACGCAAACTGAGCCCAATTGATTATACAAGTCCGTCCTGGGAATGCAGATGCTGTGTGTGTGTGTGTGTGTGTGTATGTGTGTGTGTGTGTGTGTGTGTGTAGCTGTATGCGTGGTGGTGACTTACTGTCGCAGACATCTTGCTCTCCACCATGATGGAATGCTTATTGGATGGCATGACTGCAGCAGTATTCTCACACTTCAATGATCCTGTGTTCTGTTCCAGCCTGCAGATGAGCACAAGTGTCGAAGAGGAACACACTCAAGCACATTCACTTCAGTAAAGATATTTTACAGTTAATACTACTATGTATATACATAATGTATGTCTATAAACCCATATGGTTTACACACATGCTTCTATTATCTCTCTAAAATAGTATCAATTGTACAACTCTCAAATATTTATTATTATTACTGTTATTATAAAATAATATTTACGTGTTGTGTTTGTGTAAGCCCACACACAGGTATGATAAAACAGTTCTCTGTGTTAAAATACAAATTTGACAGTGAACTCCAAATGACTCCTAGTCCAGGTGAATTAACAGTCTTGGGTTGACCTTGACATCGTACAACTTCACAGGGAAAAAAAAGCACCTCCAGTCATCAAAGCATGACACCACAAGCACAAGGATTAGCCAGCTTCTCGCAAATCCATTCATGAAATCATCACGCTAATCGGAATCAAAGAGGGTTATCTGCCAAAGTGATATTGTGTAACCCTAATCTAATCCACCAATGATGATCCTCTTCTGACAAAGGATTGTCAAATTACAACCCACAGCGCAAACGGAGGTGGGCTTCCTTGGCTCTGAATTAGCGCTTGGCTGTCTCTGCATTAGACTTGACCTGCATGAAAGATGAGAAGAACTGCTCAGTTAACGCCTGTTTCAAGCCAACCCCTTCAGGGTGCGTGGCGGGACTCACACTCTACACATCGCAGACAGGCTCGTCATCCAAAAAGTGAAACGCACCAGTCAATCGCTGAACAGTGCCACTCAAACCTGCTCTGAAACTAGCTGCAGCGTCACAGCATCGCAGTTTCTTCAACAACAGCAACACTGACAGACCAGCAACTAGCTTTTCTGCTTGTGACGCTCCTTTGTCTACAGAGGTCAAAGGCCTTTCGGGCCATTGTGTACTGGTGTGGTATGTGTGCATTCGTGTGCATGTTGTGCATAGTCGCTCGGTTGTGTGTGGTTGGGGGAGGGGGTGTTAGAGGGGTTGTGTGTGGAGGTTTGAAGTATAACAGCCGCAAGACAATGCGTGGCACAATTAACGGTGGCTCACTCATTTCTACTTGACATCCGCCTCTACAGGCCTCGACGTACCCACGGTCCCACACATTAAGAGGATCCCACACATGTGGGTGGGGGGCATAGGTGTGTGTGCACATGTCATTCAGTGCCTTTGTGCATTTGTGTTTGTGTATAACGAAGGCCGCCTGATGGATCAATTAACCTGTTGAACAAGTCTCTGCAGTAGACATTCCTCAGGTGAAAAGTTTCACCACGTCCACCCCGATGAAAAGCCCTCGGCACAGGAGCGCTAACACTATGCAGGGGGTCGGGTCACATCCTGGGCCCTAAAGATGCGGTTGCACAAAGGAATCTCTGCAGAAAAACTCGTAAAGTCCTGGGGCTCATGAAATCCTGAGCAACTGACCAGGTGAGAAACCCTGATCTTGTCGGTGCCAGCCCAAATTCCAACTGTGCCACCCAAGAGAAGCTAGTCCTGGTACACTGCTAATTAGCTGACAGACAGGGATAGCACAGCACCTTCACTGCTCTCCATGTCAAACCAGACAAGCAACGTCTGAAGACGAACCCGTTTCGGGGATTTTTCTGGAGAAAGCGACTGGTGACTCATTTGACACATTTTCTAACTTTTCTGGCAAAAAAGACACATCTTGATTATTGAGAAGGTAACAGGGGAATCCCCAATACGCCATAGACACACACACAGAACAACCTGCACACTAACCCACACATGCAATTACCACATACTGTGAACCAGGTGCATCCTGCTGACAA
This sequence comes from Plecoglossus altivelis, assembly GCA_036571765.1. Taxonomy (NCBI): domain Eukaryota; kingdom Metazoa; phylum Chordata; class Actinopteri; order Osmeriformes; family Plecoglossidae; genus Plecoglossus; species Plecoglossus altivelis. The sequence goes on along the minus strand of BROE01000021.1, from coordinate 17,926,132 downwards.
TAGGGCATAAACACACACACACACACGCACACACACACACACCACTGAGGGGGAAACCAGAAAGTGATCTACATGGAAAGGTGTGACCCTTATCGAGAGGGTAAACCCCTAAATTGGAACTAAATCTCTATCTCTCTATGAGAACATGGGCATGCATGACTGTGTCATTGCATTCTGGGTAAAGCTATATCCATATTGAAAGGTAAAGGGCTTATTCATTCTGATCAGTTGATCCTTCCTCTTGTCCAAAGCTACTTCCCTATGGAGAGAGCGTATTGCTCGGTCAACGAGGTCAGTGTTCCCCTGGTGGTCTTTAGGTGGAAGGAAGGAGGAGAGGAGAGGGAAAAAGGAATGGAGGAGGGAACAGAGGAGGTTCGAAGGGGGGGGGGGGGGGGGGGGGTGAAGAAAGGAGGAGGCTCTGGGGCACGGAAAGGGGCCACATCAAAGTTCCGTTGCGAGCCTGAATGTCAGAGATTAGAGCCTTTCTCTTCCTGTAGACATTCTGCGATCACTTCAGATAGTAATAAATCCATATGTCCGCTAACACTAAAGGCAGGAAATAAGATTATTTGAGCTAACCAAGACAACGGACCTAAAACCCTGGAGGCTGATAAAAACCGTGCGGTCCAATGACAAAACTCTAATGTTCACTGGATTGTTTCTACTTTCTACTCCTATCTTATATGTTTGTTAGAACTGAAAGAAGCGAATTCCAGAATGGAACCACCGGGCCACTAGTCTAATTTAAAATGCATAAAGACAAGTGGAGAGCTCCATGCACATTGTTCTAGCTTCTGCCTTTAGGCTACAATATACTATATCTGATATGAGGGAAATTGGATAATCCTGGCATATTAGCATGAAATAATGAACGCCTATCGTCATGTTGAGGCAAGTGTTTAGGGACTAGCATTGCTTGCGTACATTGGAGCACAATTCAGACTAGTTTTAAAGTTAACCAAAAACTGTGATAACCTGATACATGAATATAACAGATTGATTAAGTTTGATTTATAATGTTCGAAGGACTTCGCGTATTGGTGTCGCGAGGGGATTCGCTTTGTCAATGAAGGTAAAGGGTACATTATGTCCACACGTGAGGTGTGAACTTGGAACGCCCCATAAAACGATCATGTGCTTCCTTCGCCGCGCGGAAATCTCGGGGCATCCAAAGTGTTTTAACTCGTGGAAGCCAGCCCTTTGACAATGAACAACTCTTACCGAATGAATAGCCTTGTGTGGACATCATCTGTTGACATTACATGATATATAATAAGGCATTTTCAACTCGCACTCTTAGATGACATCCAAAATAGGCAAATAACACAGGATAAATTATTGGATCTGATAAGACTGTTTGGTTTTGTTTCGTGTACGCCTGAAACAACGATGTAGGATACTTAATTACATTCATTACTTCTGTTCATGTTTAGCGTTTTCACAACACGAATGCATGATTTATAAGTCATCCGCAAAGCATTCTCTGGCACAGGACTTGGATATCTCGCGATTTATCTAGTAACGAACACACATTGCTTGTACAGACTTGAGTAAAGGAAAAGAAGCGAACACAGTCTAGGTCTAAGTTTGTTTCATCACACTGTAAATTAAGTATCTCTAAGAAGACACCGATTAAATATTGTGATTCCATTCAAAGACACGCTTTGCAGCACTCTTGCGTATCTCCGCAAGTACGGCGACACGTTCATAAATGCATAGGTAACATTGGTGTGTTTAATACATGGGTGAGGATACTATGTCCTTGCCTTCACGGTTTCGTACTTACATAAGCATTTTACCTTCCTTAAATTTAAGCACTGATGATCAACTGTGACCACTAATTTTCTGTCGAGCAAAGTTAAATACAACAGGGAACGAAGTCTATCGCCGACAGTTCCAGTATCCGTTTTGGTATGTTCAGAGTTAAGTTCACCCAGACTGTCATGGTTAATGGAAACTGTTCAGAAACTTACCTGTTGCAAATTTTTCAGTTCGGAAAGAGCGACGAAAAAGGTTAGATTTACTGGTCCTCTTAGAGATCATTCGTTACGAAGGTGCCTCGGAGTGTCACTGTACCTCCAACACATAAGCACGCCTCTTTCTCACCCTAGGGGGCAACTTTCTTGTGGAATTTCAGGCGTGCTTCTCTCTCTCTCTCTCTCTCTCTCTCTCTCTCTCTCTCTCTCTCTCTCTCTCTCTCTCTCTCTCTCTCTCTCTCTCTCGCTCTCTCTCGCTCTCTCGCTCGCTCTCGCTCTCTCTCTCGCTCTCGCTCTCTCGCTCTCTCTCTTGCACTTTCTCTTATACACAGACTTTCTCTCTGCCACTGTATTCAGGCGTGACTATTCCCGGGTCTCGAAACGCACTGTAGCCGAATATAAACTACATTTACCTTTCACCGAGATAACCCTTAATGTGCCAAATGTACTTAATTATTTTATTGACATTATCTACTGTTTTCCCTGTTTCCACACGAAAAGGTTGTCTCTGACACTGCGTCACACATTAACTCCGTCCCATTATCCAAAGTACAAAGGTAGACTACACATGATTGATTAATAAATGGGGTAAAATAATTAGGGAATAAAGAATAGTTCGAACTAACTCACATGTTCGTATAGTCCTAAACTCAGATCACATTTATAGGCTACTGAAATTATATCCCATTGATCTATGGTATTATATTCGATGACCTCTACCGAGTAGTTCAAATTCAATTGTTGAATGGGAATATGAACAATATAGTCTCGCGAATTTACGGTTCATTTACAAAAAACAATGTATGTTTTTGGAAAATAATTCCATACGCGTTATTGTGTGGAAAATATTATCAAAAACTTAAAGTGTTTTCTCAAGTGTCTGTTCGTTCCGTTCAAACCAAATTGATACATACTTACCCAAATACTCTCTATGTAAGAGATTTGTGGTCAGGCACTTTAAGAACCATGGCGAATGTGCGGCTTCGAATACCAGGATTGTTTTCCATTCAACTTGAGAAATAGAAACGGAAGTCTGCACTCGTGAAAATATCACATATTAACAAAATACTCGTAACAATGTTGCAACTACATTTTTATAAAGATACATTACCAGACTCTGTGAGCAACGACTTTCAGAATTTAAACAAATTCAATGAGCAGGTAAGCAATACAGGAACCCACATTTTGTAATATTCGATAGCGACACTTAGCCAGGGCAAGCTAGCTAACTATGTAGGTAACTACAGTAACTAACTAGCTTAATATGTTGTCACAGATAGCGGTTTCGAGTGTTCAATCAACATGTCATTAATTGTAAATACATGCATGATCAACTGCTGCATTATATTGCAATGGACTGGACATACTTGTGAAAAACAAGGATATTGTAGTGAATTGACAACAAGTCATGTGATGGCTGTGTGACACTAAGCAATCACAATGTACTTTGTGTTCAACAGCAGCAGTCCAGCAATAATTTTGCCTGCTTTTCTTGCATTTTGAGGTTTAAACGAAAGCGTTTTATGATGAAGCTCAACTTATGTGTGTAGTCATGCCTATATTTTGTGTCTGAATGCAGCAGTTTGTGCGACTTACAGAGATACTGTATAACTTCCTGCTGGAACCAAAAGAGGTGAGCGAAGGAAGTCTAGCGACGCGTATAGACACTCTGTCTTGATTGCAACGTAATGTCTACTCAAGCGTCTTGCATTGTGTTGTTGTATTTGTGTGCGCAGACAGACAGGTTCCTACAGGAACTTATTGAATTTGCGGGAGAGAACAGGATTAGCGCGGGTCCACTGAGAAACCTGATGAAGAGCGTTCTCCTGGTTCCACATGGTACTTACCTTTATTGTCGTTACCATCATCACCAGCACTCCGCGGATATTTTTAACCCCTGTGTTCTCTTCGGTGGCCAGAATGACTCATCTCTATGTTTAACACACACACACACACACACACACACACACACACACACACACACACACACACACACACACACACACACACACACACACTGATACATTAAGATTGTATGTGCTTGACTCAACTGAAACAAAACTAAATCTTTTTGATTCATGCTGCACATGTCAGCGCCCGAAAGGGTAGAGGGTAAAAATGTAATTAACCTGCTCTATGTCAGAGTTGAAGGTGGGGTCTTTTTGACCCTAAGGACATGGGAAGTATGCAGAATATGAAGAACACAAAGGAACGTGCAAACAGCTTCAATAACACACTGCTGATAGCTTTTGTCGAGAGTTTCATTCTATCGTTTATAGGATGTCAGATATATTTATTGATTGGCCGATTATTATTATTATTTTTTCAATTCCAAATGACTTCAGGAGCTCTCAAGAAGAACCTGACAGCTGATCAGGTTAAAGAAGACCTGCTGACATTAGGTACGTTTAGATACTGGACCAGAACGAGCATGCGTGGGTCTCACTGTAGAAATGATCTACCGTTACGCTGTCATGCTGTTCATATCTGCGTTCATTTTCTAGGCTTAAATGAAGACAAAGCGGCTCATTTTTCCCAGCAGGTAATCTGATCGTTACGTTTCTCAAAAGCTTCTTGTTAACCTGAGGGGACAATACAATGGGCCACATAACACTGCACCAAAAATCAGTAAATTAATACATCAATAAAGGCCTTTGAATGGGAACACAATGGTAAATCACCCCACACTTGAGCCGAAACATAAGAAGCTAGTCAGGCTTAATGGAGCTGATTGGTTGTTTTGTATGTCGATGTCCAGTGGAGCATCCACTATGCTGTGCTGTCCAGGCTGGCCGTCAGACAGACCTTGATGGTCAACAAGCTGGTAGACATGGACTGGAAGTTTGGAGGTAAGAGTCCAGTCCAAATAGATCTGTATTAAAAGACCATGTGTATTCAACGCTGCATCCATCATAGTGCTGTCCAAAGGACGCACGGGGAATCAAAGTTATAAATAATCACCTATCTGTACAGTGCTTAAAGAGAAGGGATTGTGTTTGGGCAAAGTGATGAACCAGCATGCTGATGTTGATGAGAAAGAGAGGAAGGAGGATATGGACGAGGGTGGGGGAGTTCAGGAAAGACATGGCCTCCATTCCCACCGCTCTCCTCTTGTAGACACACCAGACCTCCGGCTCTGTGAAAGCTGCATGTTCGCTCACATAAGAGCTGAAGAGTAAAGTCAACGGTTTGTTGACTTTAACATGAGTTGGTCCTGAAGCCTGATTTTATCAGGTTTCACGAAACAATAACAACAGCCTCTTATCATAGAGAATCAACAGTAATGACCCTGCCAGCCCTATTCAGCCATAGTCATGGTAACGACCTCCATGCATGCAGGTTTAGAGGGCTAGGCCAAGCACCTGGATATGCTAAATAGCAGTGTTGAAATGTAAAGTTTGACCCATTCAAGGTAATGTGTGTCTGGCCATTGGGGCTGGAGTGAAGGCTAGCCATGAGACTGAAGGAGCCTAAGTGCATCACACATGGCAATATACACACGCTCATTGTCCTCTGTGTGTGTGTGTGTGTGTGCGCACGCGTGCACGCGCGCACGTGCATCTAACTACTTAGTGGTGCGCCTGTCTTGGAGCGTGTCTCTAAGACAGCTTTCATTGAGTGATGTTGGAGCTCCTAGATGAAACGGTGGCAGCGTACTAAAGTGTATTTTGTCTTTTGGCAGTGACTGTGGGGACCAGTGAAATCCAGAAGCTCGGCAACATCTTTCTACAGGTCAGGATCCACAAGTGCTTCATTGGATATGGCTCTCAGAGCACAGACATTATTCAAGTGCAAAAAGTACATTGAAAATAATAATCAGGTTAATCGCCCAATAAATTGTCATCTCGTTGTAGCTGAAGTTGGTCATCAGGAAGGGAAACGCCACTGAAAACGTCTACATGGGTAGGCCTGACCGTGCGCTAATGTAGCCCTGGTGTATCACATGTTTTGTAGTTCTCACTGTTCATCTGTTTTCATCTGCAGAGTTGACGCTCCCGCAGTTCTACAACTTTCTTCATGAGCTGGAGAGAGCCAAGGCCAGCATGGACTGTTTCAGCTGAGCCTCAGCCCTGCAGTTGCAGCCTGCTGGAGTCCTGCAAGTGCTGGGAGGGCCTGGTTTCGGATCGGCCCTAATGACACCTGCAGAGGCCTGGCCTATGGCTCCCAATTTCAGATCAGCGCCATCAGAGAGGACAGGCTTGAAGCTGCTCGTCCTGCCTTGGTCCTTCTAGCCAAGCGACACCACGGTCCGCTGACGTTCTAGAACACCTCAGCACTTTCAAGACTCTCATTCCATGTTTCCATAAATTCAATGGTTGAGTTATTTTAATCTGTGACTTTTGTTAAGGATCTGCTCATGTTGCTTTTCAGCCATTTGCTATAGATTATTATGTATGTTAGTTAATTATTACTCATTTTTTACCGCATGCACGCCTATCTTGATTTCACATTGCCTTTGTCATATGTAACTCATGCACATTTAGCACAGTGAAATCAAACAAAATGTTCTAGTTGCACTCATCGACCAAATAAACCGTATTTATCATGTTGCTGATCCTTCACAACAGTCTAATGAACTTTGGTATTGTGACCCCATCCACAGCCTAGCCAGCTGAATTGATGAATTGGATATCAGCCAGTCATGCCAGACTACAGTAGCTAACTTTATCTGACTTGTTGCAAGTCTGCAAGAGTGGTTCTCATTCCAAAGTACTATGGCAAATTATCTATGATCCAGTAAAAGATTTAGATGGGCTTCTGCCCTGTTTGTACTTGGATGCTATGTCTGGTGAGACTGGCATGACTTTCCTAAGATCTTCTAGACTGGATCTGTCAGGAAGACTGGCTGTGTTTAACAAGACAGAGCAGACGTGAGAATAACCAGTAGACCCAGATTTAACACGCACGCATCGCTGCTGTTGGCCGTGCATACGAGTGAGTGCAAAATAACGAATCTACAACAAAAAAACGGCTTTAAAAACCCTGATTGGTGTTTATCAGCTACGTAGCTGAAGGGCACCAAACTACATTGTGCTGAGTGTCTCCCTCTGTGCCAGCACACATAGACTTTTAGTCTTTAATCTCTTGGCTTCTTATCAGAAAACACCTTTCCCTCGTTAACAAATCTACCCACATTTCATTCTCCCACAGTTTACCATCAGCCGCAGTGCAGCGTGTTGCTGCACGTCGCCATGCAAATCCCTTTCCCTTTTCTCCTTCCTCTCCCTTATTGTCACCCCCCCTGTCTTGTTCCCACTTAGTTTTTCACTCTTGCTGGCTGCAAATCTTCAACTGTCACATTGGACATCCACACAATTTCTAGCCCATAAACCATCCAGCAGTGACGATGGGGGGTTACCTGGGCACATCTATTCTCATAACCAGAGACTCCAGGTGTGGAGAGAAGTCGTTATTTGACTGGCAGTAAACAAGGCCCTGTTTGCACAGTCCAAATAGGCAGCAACTGTCATTGGGGGGGTTCTTTTCCTATCAAGGAATTCATTAAGATTGGGTTTTCCTGAAGAACGACGGCACACACTCCCTTTTTAGCGAAATACCTACTGTTTGTGCGTCTTTACGTGAAACACCTATTGTTTGTGTGTCTTTACGTGATAGCACATGTGTAAGAGATACTGTTGAAGACGAAGTGAGGATTGTATGTCAGGTCATTAACTTTGATCACTACGGCACCTGTTGTGTGCGCATGTGTTCCTAGTTTCCTAGTTCACACACTTTCGCCTTTGGCTTTTTGGTCTGGGGGATTGAAGTTTGTGTGTCCAGTGTCAATACAGGAAAAGAGCAAACGTGTCTTTGAAGTCATGAGCTACATGAAGGAGCATGAATTTAAAGGAGTGTGTGTTCCAAGTTGCGATTTTGTGTCATTCCATTTCCACCTGGTTCAGAATGTTACAAGGATCCAGTGGTTGCCGCTGGGTGTGTTCTATGTGTGGGTTGTCAGCAGAAAGAAAACCATTCCGCCAATGACTCTGTTTATTCCTCAGGGGTTGTGTCTGTATAACATTTCCTTTTAGTATTTTGGCTTTAGCCATACCCTCTAGGTGCTCTCACAAGTGCGCGAGTGGTATGTATCACCCTCAATCCTTTTCAGTGGAATATCTAAAGGAACTGGTGCAGCCATTAATCAGTCCAGCCTCTTTCAAGTTCAAGGCCAAATATGTACGGGGCAGGTTTGACACCAGTATCTTCATGACCAGTAGCTCCTACACCTACTTACACCCTCCAACCTTGTCTCTCATTTCCTAACTCCTCTCCTTGTGCCTTCACATGTACATGCTTGTGTGTGTTTGTGTGGACAAGTGTGAGCATGCATGTCTGTGTGTGCCTGACAGAGCTATTTTCTCTCAGCTCCATCATATGGTTTCACTAATGAAACACAGTATATTCTATTCCCCCCCCCCCTCTCTTATTCCTCCTCACTAAAAATGGTCACTTATATCGCTTACTTATTTATTCCCTCTTTCTCACTCACATGCACTGCCTGAACTGGAGTGTTCAGAGGGTAATTGATGTCTTCCGGCTTAATTTAGTAGTAGAGGCAGCATGCTAGGCTCTTAACCCTCCCAGACCCTCTTGCCTAACTGCTGGAAACCCACCCCACCGGTGGTGTTGTGGCAAGGGGACTTCCTGTCGTTTATCAGCCTTGCATTTGAGAACGGCAGAGTCACAGCGCTGAGGTCCCTGGATGAAAGAGACTCTCTGCTTAGGATTGAACATAGGCAGGCGAGGACTGTACACACACACACACACACACACACACACACACACACACATGCATTGTAGTGGGTCAAGGCAACATGAAGATTCTAATAACTTTGTAACTGTTAAATAACAATTAGTAACATATTGAACTGAACTAAGACAGTCATTTTACAGTGAAAATGTGTGAATTGTAAAGATCTGAATTCTTACATTTAGAGGAACATTTGAATTATAAACATGCAGGTTTGATTTTCAATATTATTTACTTAAAATGCATACTTTGTATACCGTATCATGGGCCATAGATTATACATTTCTCATGCAGTTTGGTTTGAAATAATTGAATGAAAAACAATAGAAAAGACTAACTCAAAAAACAGCTGCTAGTGGAGTAATTATATGACCTTTTTATGGACTGACTGATTCCTTTGATGTTTTAATCTTTGACTCCTAGTGCTTTGATATCTCTTGGTTTATATTATAACAAACATTTTTCAACCTTAAAATATGTCCATGAACACATGTTTGTGATATTGTGTCCACGTTAAACATGTTATGTAATGTAATGACTGTGAAGTCCTATTGACCTTGAAACTCTTCTTTGTCCAAATGTTTGTTTGTTTTTTAACACTCCATGTCATTCGTTGTATGTAGTGAAATTAAAGTACAAGGCAGTAAGGGAATCCTCACTTATCGCAAATTTCTAAAGCTAAATTTGGTCGGCGAGCGCTGGTAACTTTAAGTTCAGTCCATCTGTTCTGTTCCTAACCGGCAGTCTAGTCCAGTCCTATGTGCTTCTGAGTTAATTTTACTCCAATAAGTAACGACTATTTCGTTCAGTTTCTCATTCAGTAGATGTCTGAATCTCTCTAAATATATGTCTACTCGCAGACACGTAGAGGTGAGACAGAGCAGCTGCCAACGAGGTATTAGACCGCTAAATAAGTATGTGTGTGCCAATAATGCCACAGAATTTATTTATGTTGCACCATTGCTAATCGTCCACCAGTGGCCGCTGTTACGGTCAATCAGATCTCTCAAACTGGCGACAGGGTCGCTGTTGGCAGGTACTGGGACATATATTTTTTAATTAAGTGATAATTAACCTACATGTGTTGTCATTTAAACTTATTTAAACCTTACTTACAGTGCGGAGCAGTGTGATTGTTTGCCCTGATAATTAAATGCTTGCGTGACCACAAATTACCATTTGCTTACAAATCATGCAAATTCTCATGGTGTCAGAATCAGAAACAGAATCAGTTTTATTCGCTATTCGATATACAAGCACAGAATTTACCGTGGCAGGAAAGTGCAAACATAGAACATATATGGAACATAAAAGTAGATAAAAATATATTATAAAATACAAATAAGATAAAAAGTGGGCACTAGCTGTACAGATGGGGGGAATATAACTATAGTAAGTGAGGTATATATACTACAGGGGGAGGGGGGGTATATATATATATGTATATATATATATACACTATGTATACACAGTAGTGCAACTGTGTGTGTGTGTGTGGGGGGGGGGGGATGTATACATGCAAACAGTGGTGCAAAATCACAGTGGCAAGTTTTAAGTTGTCATGTGCTAAAGTGGCTTGTGCAGAGTGCAGTAGTTGGATTTCGGAATGAGGGTGTGGGGTGTTGGTAGTTTGTGGAATGTCATACTGTGATCCACCTGCAGGTGGGGTCAGGCACGTTCAGCTGGGAGAGCTTGTCCTGAAGCAGAGCAGGGATGATGGTATTGAAGGCAGAGCTGAAGTCCACAAACAGGATCCTGGCGTAGGTGTTTGGGGAGTCCAGATGCTGGAGGGTGAAGTGTAGGGCCATATTAACTGCATCTTCCACAGACCTGTTGGCTCTGTAGGCAAACTGCAGGGGGTCAAGGAGGAGGTCTGTGATGTTGTTGAGGTGTGCCAGCACCAGGCGCTCAAAGGACTTCATTACCACAGATGTCAGGGTGACGGGTCTGTAATCATTCAGTCCTGATGATCTGGACTTCTTGGGCACAGGGATGATGGTGGAGGATTTGAGGTAGGCTGGCATGTGGCATGTCTCCAGGGAGGTGTTGAAGATGTTGGCGAACACCGGGGACAGCTGGTCCACACAGTGCTTCAGCGTGGCAGGGGGGACAACGTCCGGTCCAGCTGCTTTGAGGGGGTTCTGTTTCTTGAACACTTTTTTTTGACTTTCCTCTCTTCAATAGAGAGAGTCAGCATTGTGTTGGTGTTGATGGTTGATGTGGTGGGGGAGGTGTCTGCGGTGGCATGGGGGGTGTTACAGGACGGTCTGATTGTCTTTTGAATCTGAAGTAGAACTCATTTAGGTTGTCGGCCAGGCGGGAGTCATTTGTGGTGGGTGTGGCTCTGGGCTTGTAGTTTGTAATATGCCTGGGGCCCCTCCAGGCAGAAGTAAAGTAGTTTGCAGAGAGTTGGTCTATCAGTTTCTCTGAGTACCGTCATTTAGCGTCTCTTACCGCCCTGCTAAATAACTTTTTAGACTCCTTGAATCTGTACTTGTCCTCACTTTTAAATTCCTCTCCCTCTTTGTTGGACCTCAGACTTCTGAGTTTAGCTGTAAACCAGGGTTTGTCGTTATTGTAGCTCACCCTGGTTCGTGTTGGTATGCAGGAGTCCTCACAGAGCTGATGTACGGCGTTACAGCCTCAGTGAGCTCATCCAGGCCATTTGAGGCAGCAGCAAACACTTCTCAGTCAATGCAGTCCAAGTTAGCCCTGAGATCCTCCACAGCCTCACTGGACCACTGTCTGTGTGTCCTCACTGCAGGTTTACAGAGTTTAAGTTTCTGCCTGTATACATGAATTAGGTGGATCATGGCGTGGTCAGAGGCGTGGTCGGAGTGTCCCAGTCGCTATTGTATTTATCGTAGGAGGTTTACTTTCAAAATAGTATCTGCTACATATGGCTAGTTTAAATGTACTACAATGTCTTATTGATTGAACAAAGAAACAAATATTCTCATTCAAACTATCTTCTACTACACTCATTTGCCTAAAGTCATGGAGAAGGGGTTTCTCTGCTGACCTCTGTATTGACCTCTAATCCAATTTATGATAGTGTGGCATCATGGTAGTGCCCTTGGTCTATAGGTAGGGGGTCAGTTGGAGGGGCCAGGAGCTATATATCTGACTAACGCTGACAAGGTACTCTGAAAAGGTTTATTCTAAAATTCTAGAATTTTCCATTCATCCACACTGGCTCTCTCACACAGGCCTGCAGTTCATCAACTGAAAGCTGCTCTTGATTGAATTAACAACAGCTCAGGGGACAGGCTATACACATGCCTGCAGTTTAACTATTTAGGAGGCTATAGATGTCAGGCTGTTTCCTCCCCCCATGTAAACGCCTGCGGCTCCATGCTAAAAAGCTGTTCTGGTCCTGCCCTTGTTGGAAGTCTGGTCTGCAGTCGATAGAAATCTTCCTCTCTCCGTATCTTTAAATGGTTTACCTGATATTGCCAAGTAGGGGAGATGTCCTTCCTGGTCTTCTTCCTACTGTTCCTTCACCAGCCCCATTATTCTAGGTGCAGTTCTGATGACACCCAGATACAGGTTATAGAGGGACATCAGAACAAAATAACACTGCTCTGAAACAAGCAAAGAATAAATGTACCAACAAACATATCACCAAATTATGAGAATAATTCAAAATGGCACCTTGACGTGACCAAACCGTCAGCGACTTCAACTTGCATGGTGACGGAGCATCTTACAGCCTTAGCCTGATCTGGGCCAGGTTTGCTCTTTGTTCTGGTTTTCATGCTTGTTTACACAGGTGTTGTGCTCGAAGATCCAGGTCTCCTGCCGCATACTTAATACTTCCGATGAACTTCACACACCTGCAACTCATCCCTTCATCACATCACAGTATCAGTCCAACCCTGTGGACAGCTCTGCCAGACCGTGGTTTAACAGACTGTGTCACATCACATCCTCTACATCCTCCAATTCACCCCCCCATCTTAACACAGCACTGTCCACCGTAGCTGTGAACTCAATGGTTTCCAAATTCTCTGAACAGAGACAAATATTGACATATGAGTACATTGTCGCACGTGGCAAGTCAGCCAGCTTTACTTTGTAATCAAGTCAAAAACACGAATGAACCTAGAAAGACAAACTTTATCTTGAGTTACTTTGCATTGGTCAATCTCGTGCAATTACTTGTAATTCCTGTACATGCTGTGTGTATTCTCTTTCACACTTAGAAACCTACATATTTTAACCATGAAGACCAGTTCCTGCAAGTGACATGTCTGGACATGTCAGATATGCTGTGAGACCCTGCTTGTTAGTCCAGGCGCACTTTAGAGAAACACTGTAGTGACCTTGGATCAGTAGTCAGACTGAACACTCACTTCCTGTGGGTCTGGGCAGGAAGTTCAGCTGCATATATTTCGCATATGTAACATTCCGGTGTAACAAGAACTAAATGTACATTTGTGCTTATCGTTTGTGCCGTTTTGCTGTTTACAATAACTGATTCTTCAGATTTAGCAGATTAGACAGCACTTCGCAAAGCAACTCACCTGAATGTCCTTCCACCCACCACTCAGCAAGCGGGAGGTCTTCACGATGCTAAGTGCTTGTGAGTCGAGAAAACCCTGGTACAAGATTACAGGATCAGTGATGAGGGGTCAAATGGTAATCTGACCACGTCTGGGTCCCAGGGCAGAGTCTGGTGTCGTCCCTGCTTCCGCCCATGACTGCCCTTTCGATGAGCACCAGCTGTCTCTGTGGCAGCTTCCTCTCCTCCTGTGTACAGCACCAGATGTCTCTGAGCTGGCTGGATGGACGCACGGCTACACTGGAGGATAGTGTTACGAGGGAGGGAGACTTAGGAGCACGAAGACATGGAGACAAACTCACGCACAGCAGTGCACGCTGCCTTGTCAACATCATCCTCCATTCGCAGCTTCGATTACCACACTACAAGGTTAGCATTCTGCCCAGAAACACAGGGCACATGTTTAGTGTGTGCTAACATGGCTTCAAAAGATGAAATAATAATCGGGTTGTGTTTCTCTCCTCAGTTCTCAGCAGATGAGGCCTCTTAGAGCCAAGCCCTGATTCGTTCCAGAGATCTATCCCATCAGCCCTCTCTTCCAACCCCGCCCGGCCTCTCCGCCATGTCCCATAAAACGCCTGGCATGTGGATGTGCAACGTGTCCAATCGTTTCTAGACATCTCCCTGTGTTTGGCGATGAGTGCCAAACGCTGTCGTGTGAAGGGTCTGGAGCAAGAGGGAGTCTGACGAACCTGCCAAGGATGGTTGTTGATATCTTCCAATTAGTTTCTTTTGACACTTGGTTGGACTTCCTGATGGGCTTGTTTCGACAGCCTGGCTGATCACTCATTTGGAAAGGTTAAGCATTCACAGTTTAAAGTTAGTGAGCACGAGACCAAGTGAGTGCTGTGCCCTTCTCTGCATTGAGACATCCCTCCCCAGACCCACTGTGTATCCCAGGCTGCGCACGTATGTTTGTACATCACATCTTTGCAGGAACAGGCTGTCAACCCCTCCACCCCTCCCACCCCCACCCCCTCCTCTGCTGTCTCTCTACTCTGAGCTGCACTCCATCCACCCAAAACAGACTGATTTTCCGATGTGTTACTTCACTCACACAGCAATAGGCATGAAAAGCTATCAGCCGCCCACCTTGCAAAGGTGTTCCTTAATGAAGGAAAATATCTGCATAAACAAAGACCAACGAAGGGAGGGGGGGCGGGGGGAGTGCAGGGACCTTGACACTGTCAGTCATCCAATCCAGTCATCCTTGAATCACCTTTCGAAGATAAGGATCAATGCACAGGAATGTTTGTCATAAAAAGATTGTGGGGATCACATGTATTCTCAAGCAGGATCTGGCTGTCTGAATGAGGTCTTTGTTTACAGCCAAGGCTTGCAGCCTCAGTTAATCAAATGGATTATGGCTAGACCACCAGTCTGAGAAATGGCCATTCTCATAAAAACAAACACCCCAGTCCAATACTTTCCCCATGGTGTTTGTGAGTGTGAGCTAAAGCTAAAAATACGGATTGATGAAAAAAGATTGGTGCGAAATTAGCCACCACCTTAATATGTTTGTTTTGTAAACTGTAAAATGACGGAAAATATCTTTTTAATGACTTTCTGTCCCTTAATGCCGACAAGATGGTAACCTGACTGCTAAACAAGGATGACCTTTTTGCTCACGTGACCCGACTCCATCTAGGCCTGAGGTTTTCTTTGAGTAATTCCATATTTGATTCCGTTGTCTCTATTCAGAAATAGCATATGTGAACATACACACTCTGTACACACATAAAGAAATATAGAATGTGTGCCACTCTACAGCTGTAGAGAATGCTAAATAAATAAAATAGAGCTCTTGACATTTTCTGTGTTCTAGGTAGTACCGTTCTATATGTACCACTGGATGGCGCTATTTCTTTAAAGCTAGGTAACCTTCACCTTGGTGCCAAGTGCAACGGATGACAGACAGTACTGCAGCACAATGTGAGAGAAGCTATTTGGGTTTGACTCTGGAATGTATTCCAACGCATCAAACAATGCATGTTTGCTTTGATACAGGTCTTGACGGTCAGCGCCATGCATTCAGTTTTTCTCTCATTTTACTCGCTTTCATGATTATTGTGAACCATAACATTTTGCAATTGATGTCGTTTTCTCAGCATCAATAAGATGATTGGGAACGATTCGAGTTTAGGAAAGTTTAGTGTGCAGAGCTACTATTAAGTCATTGTACTTTATTTAATTGCCAGAAGCAGCTTCAGAATAAGGATCCTATATAAAATGTCCTATGTGGGTTGAACTTGGCCAGGCAACACATGAAATATAAAGGCTAGTCTGCTAATCATTTCTAAATCCATGACCATGTGTTTTTGATCATAAAAACCAGACTTAGCTCAAAATGACGTTGCAGAGAAATACTGACAAGTAATTTGCGTCTTAATGGAATTTTCATCCCAATAGTCTGGGGGCTTAACTCATTTTATTGTTTAACAGGAGGCAGTCATTACACATGCAAGGGGGTTTAACATTCTTGTTCTGTAAAGCTTCAAGCTGTTCGTGGTGATACAGGACTCACTTAAACATGAGCTCTGATAGACGATCCACTTGTGAAACCTTGTAAAACACACGTCGAACCGTACATGATTGGTCTGCTGCTAATACCGATCCCACAGGATGTTCCTTGCCCAGTGTAGAAGGATGATCAGACTCCCAAATGCTTCAGATGGCACATGTTGATGACATTTCAATATCTCCATTGACAGGAACAAATTGTAAGCCAATAGCATATTTGTTTTAGTGCGAATTTAAACTGCAAAAACAAATCATTTGTTCCATTTGGTCTTGTGCTGTTTTCCCTCAGGGCAGCAAGCAATGGGAAAAGGTTCATGTACCATGAAATTCTGGAAGGATCTTTGGAAGGCAGTATCATTCAGTCAGTTGTTGTCACAGGGTGAGGCATGGCGCCACTTTTCCCAAGGTTGAAATGCAGCATCAGATAATTGTGGAGTGAACCCTAACTAAGTAATGTACTATAAAATATCATATTTGATATGACAGTAAAACGAGTGGACTAAAAATACACTTTCCTCTGGAAGAGGACAGGAACTCCTACAAACCAAAGAACTCATTTGCCCCTCCGGTGCAAATAGACTGTTTCCACATTTGACTTTAAGCCCAACAGATAACAGCTTGTTGATGTTTGCGAGTGTAGTAAATGGGTGCAAATATTGAGCCAGTTAACAACTACCCCAAATCTTTTGTGGCTTTGTGTGCTGGCTGTGCTCTTAGCCAGGGTATCATTCACCATTGTCAATAAAGAAATACATGTCTTCCCACAGTAAATAAGATTTCCTGCTCAGATGTTGTCAGCCTGTTGTCCTACTAGCCTACAGTGGTGCTGTGGTAATACTGTGGTAATGCTGTGGTTTTAATCTCAGATCAGCCCTTTGATTTCAAAATGGACGTCTCCAGCCTGGTTTGTTGGAAGGAACCTCACTTGATGTTGTGATGATGTATGAGAACGTCGAGACAGACAACAGTTTTTGCAGGGAGAGATGGAATCTCCAAGGAAATGGTGTAATAACCATGCTCATGATTTAAAAAAAGTTGTTTGTAAAATGGGAATGTATGTCTGGGCGAATCAGTTCAGTTCAATTTCAGTCTCTTGCTTTGAGACGGCCATCAATGTTAACGCCCCTCAGTCAAGGCCCCGATCTACCATATGGGCAATCTGGCCCCCTGCCCAGTGGCCCTTGGGCATAGAGGGGCCCTCCGAGATTCGTATTATTATTTGATTTTTATGGGCTACATAAAAACAGATTACACAGAGCTTGCTTGGCCCTCGATCTAGGTCACTTAATTGCAACTTCCTTCTTTCCAAACACGGTGAGCCATTCTTCATGTTTTTACCATCCATCAAACACATTTCTCACAAACCTCTTTACAAGCAATGTCACAAAGAGCTTCTCAGATGCCCATAGAACTACACCTATACCATCCTAAACCCTCAAGACAAGGAAGAACAGGAAGAAACCTTGTGAGGAGCAATTCACTAAGGGGGCTCTCTTTCCTCCAGAGACAGTACTGATTCACAATATCAGACTACAGGCTGAAGACACTCATACAGTAAGTGTAGAAAGGCAAGTATATATAGTGAATGGATGATGAAACAGATATTAAGAGTTTGGTGTGTAGCGCATTTGCACCACTCTACATTGGCCTTTGACTGGGCATTAGTATCACTACTATGTTAGCCATGAAAGTTGAGTGCTATATGGTAACCAAACACATTGAGTTGTTGTTTAGCCTGTGCCTGCCTTGTTGTGTTACCCTGTGGTCAGACTTGGGTATGGGTGGGGGTGACCAGGCCCCTGGTTTGCATTGACAAGGGCCTCCCAGTGCAGACTAACAGACTCCTGCCATTGTTGGGGATTGCCCTGAGAGAAAGCCTAACGGTTCGGGTCTGAATGTCGACCCCAGACACCAACAGTAAACACAAGCAGAATACCAAACAAACAAAAGCAAAAAAGGTCAACTATACTGTCCCTTTAATGAGCTTCTCGGCCTCCCTCTTTCACAAAAACATTCCCCCCTCATCGCTCTCTCTCTCTCACTCTCTTTATTTTTCATTCTCCTCATTCTTTTTCTCGGTCTCCAGACGAAACATACTGCGCTCATAAAGATACTGTTCAGATGATCCTATTTGGATTCAAATATTGAGATGCTTTCAAGACAATTATCTCAATGACGAAAATTGTGTTGGAACCACTTTTTGTTATAGTTCACTGAAATCAGTTGTGTAAAAATTTGAAACGGTATCAAAACACTTTCATCTGGATAGAGTTTGATGAGTGCGGGGGTTACGACTGAAACGGAACTTCTCGTCCGCGGCCAAAACTAGCAGCAACCCAGAGGTCAGAAGACGTTTTGTGGAAATAACATCTCATTCTTGTTTATATGCTGGTCCAGGACTGGGTGGCCAGTGTTCGATTGTTTTCTGTTTTCAAGCATTTCCATGGAAGCGGTTTTCCCCGGTCTTCTAGGTGTCTTTATAGAGGACATGGTTCCACCTGTCTGATGTTGTCATGTAACATTTCAGGGGCTCTGGTGTCGACCCCTGTGGGGAGGGAACGGACCGGGGCCATGGCTCACGGAGGGGTTTTGTGTTAGGGCCTCTTTTTAGGGATGGCCAGTGATGCCCTGAAATAACTCAGCCATTTCGATTTTCCACATGCTTGCCTTCTGCGGCCTGTGGCTAATCCAGTAAGCACTATTAGATATGATCTACCAGTGCACTGCTAGCCTGTGGTCTGGAAACACTTGAGTTCTGCTGTAAATTTCATTCATCTCAAAGGGATATGTGCTGCATATTGGGATTTTCTGTCTGCAGACAAGGTGCGTCGGTGTGTTTTTAATGATTCCTCTTCTTGAATAAATACTCTATACCTCTGTTTTCTGTAGTTTTTCTGTTCTTCTGAGTCACAAAAGACCCCCAACAGGCTCCTTCCCTCTAGTCACAGGCACTCACACTGTTGGCACAGTTTTGGCATCGTTTATTTTGCTCGTCAAATCTCAACCACTCCTAAGTTTGGTCATTAGCGAGTGTTAAGTTGGTTAAGTGGTGTACTGCTTGGTTGCGTTGAGGGACACAGCCTCTCCCTGCTGGCCAACTGTCCTCCCTGCCATGCTTTCCGCACTCCACACTCTGAAACAAAACCCTGTGAGGGGTCTGCGAAACGAAACACAGATCTAAACCTCAGCCCTGTCAGTACTCCTCATCCGAAGGCCAAGGTTTGTTGCTGCTTTGTGTTTGTCTGCCTCTCTTCAACGCAACAAGGGTTGGGTGGAACCACGTGCGGGGAGATCGAGACAGATAGAGGATGGAGGAATGTGCTCTGAGGTCTTAACAGTGTTTCATGGGTGCGCTGGGAGCTGGTGCCACGGGGCCCACGGTAGAGCAGAGTAGAAGGGAGAGCTAGTGAGTGTGAGCAAGAGAGGGTAGAGAGATAGAGAGAGATGGAGAGACAAAAAGAAAGAGCGAGAGAAAGAGAAGAGGAGAGAGAGGAAGAGAATGAGGGAGAGAGAAGGAGAAAGGGGTGGAGTGCTTTGCAAGAGACGGAGTGGAAAGAAAATGGAGAGCGAGATGAGGACTGTTGGGATGGATGGAGAAGGAGACAGAGTGTTTGGGATAGTTAGCAGAGTGAGGCTCTTTAAACATCTGGTAATGATTTTGCAGATGTATGTTGGAGGGTGGGGGGGCACTGTAATAACAGGAGCTGCATTGTGTTCTGTCTAATTTGCGTGCATTTTGTTCTTATTTGTGGGCCTGGGGGATGCAAGCGTTGGCTTGAAATGGAAGAAATAAACCAAAAATGTGCTCTTATCAAACTCACACAAAAAAGCGGCAACACATCAGGATGCGTGTGGAAGCCAAATTGCATGTGCACGCGCTAATACACACAGACCCACACTTACATACACACACTCTCTCTCTCTCTCTCTCTCTCTCTCTCTCTCTCTCTCTCTCTCAAGGTCTTAGCTATGTTTTAGAACCAAGTTACGTCCTCCTCTGCTCACCATCACTGTGAGTGTTACTGTGTCCGAAGTGATTAAACTAAACCTGGACAGGAGACTTCATTTTCATTTGTTAAAAAACCCCCACCAGTAATTCACTTTGATGAAAGGATATGGAAACAATATATCAACTTTAAGTAATGTGTCTTCTAACGGTGATTTTCAGAGTGGTTCCCATTCCCTTTCATATACCATGGATACATGGGATAGGTGGATGAATCTGGTATTGCATCATGTTTGGAGAACTGACTCACACCTAAAGGAACTGGCATCTGCCATTTCCCCAACAATTGTCCTTTCAATTTTTCCTGTTTTTGTTATTCTGTGTCCTCTGTAGACTTTCTGAATAACTATTCTGTTCTGCCCTAGTGGGGCTATTGTGGAAAGTAACAGAAAAGGGTGTGTAGAGAAAATTAGAGCAAGATCTTGTTGCCAAGTGCTTCATGATAGCCCTGAGGTGATGCTCTTTTGGATCCAAAAGGCTGATTTCTTCCACCCGCAAACATGTGAAGTCAAGCTTCCAGAAAGTCTATATTCCTTCTACTTGATACCTGAGATCAGTGTGACCCTTGTGTAGAGATCAGTGTGACCTTGGCGCTTTCACTGTGTGAAAGGTCGCCAAGGTGGAGGGATGTGTGGGGAAAGGGGGGGGGAGACCACCAATAACATCAGACCCCCCAGGTTTTTCAGGAGCTGTCCTGAACTATTAAGGGAGGTGCGCTATCCACTGTTACAGCCCTGCTGTCCCATGGGTAGTAGGCTTTACACGAACACCCCACAAGATGTTCTAAGATCTGCAAACTGTTTCAGCAAAAAAGGGAGGGAGCTTGTGGAAAAGGTTAATCGCTCATTGACCACAACTTATTGGTTGGATGCATAGCTCATGGCAAGTACCTTTCAAAAAGAGAAGTGGTAGAAAAACAGAATAAGAAGGAGGGGGGGCATGCAGAGACTATTGAAGCAGGAGGGCTGTGATGTAATTTTCTTCCAAAGCCTTCCTGGAGGCTGGACAGCACTGTTATGGATCTGTTAGAGGCCCAGAGTGTCTCACAGAAGGGACACTCCTTTTGGCTATCATGTGTACTTGTAAAAGTTCTCTGGCAGGAACACAACTACCAACACTGACATTTAACCTTTGAGGGCTTGTAAAGGAAAGTCCTCTGTACTCAGCAATGAGCAACAAACCTGCTAACGTCCATCTGAGATGTATGTTTCTTCTACTACGAAGGAGAGGTCTGACATTCATAACACAGTATCTTACCACAGTAGTCAGTGTGTGTTTTGGACAGCCTAGTTGTTGTAACCCCCCCTCCCCTCCCCATAAGATAGGGGATGCAACAACCATTTCTGGTTGCATTCAGAATCTAAAAGGTTTTGCATTGACCATTCAACCAGTAGACCCTCTGAAAACTGAGAGAGAGAGAAAAAAAGAAAAGAGACCAAAAAATGTTCTACATAGAGAAGGAGTATATCACAGGGCTGGAAAGGGAGGCCATGTGGGATGGATAGCTGCACCAGTTTGCGTTGATTTGCACCAGAGGCCTAGGTTCTCTCCCCATTTACACACCCATTTAGCTGTTCTGGCTCTGAACTTTGCTGGGGTCTCCCTCTCACAAGCCCCATTATCCGATTGTGCATAAAATGTGTGTGTGTTGTTTGTGAGGGAAGGAGGCAAGTTTTAGAAATAGAGAAAAGTTTCAGTTGGAGTCCTTCAGTGACTATCTCTTCCAATTCAGAGCCTTTTGAAGACTTCCACTCTGCACCAACACAGACTCATCTGTTTGTGATTTGGAGTTTTACGCTCGTAATGTTTCGATTCTTCACATCTCATTGCTTGAATTATCGTGTTGATAGTAATTACGCTCTGAATGTGTAATGTAACCTCATAACCTGTTTTCCATTCATGCTCCACAAGTTGTAAGACAAACATCAACGCAGAACACTTCAAATGTTCTGCTAATTCGAAACACAACATTAGTGTTTCATCGTCCATTTACTTGTGTAACTCTGTGACATTGCGTCTTTAGAAGGGCTATACAAATAAAATGCACAAACACTCCACATGTCACCTCCTGTAGCTAATCTGAAAAATGCCATGGCCAGTAGGGGGACATTATTTTAAAACACAAATATGGATGCACCTACAACTTAATGAGTTAAGAGTTCGAGGAACGGAAACATGGGAGGGTGGAAGAGACCAAGAGATTCTTCTACAACCAGTTTGTATTCAGATTAGCTTTCCTCATTATTGTCTTACTTTCTGATGGATTTCTAACCTGAAACATTTGGTTTTAGGCCAAGCTCAAACATTTGCTTCTGAGATCGTTTCTGTATGATTGAACTGACATGATGTTGCAGAGATAGATAGCAAATGGAGAAAAGCAGACTGTTTTCTGGTGGCTTGACATCAAGTATATGAAACATTTATGAATCTTTAGGAACCAGTCTGTTGCTGAGCAGAGAAAATGTTTTCCAAGAAAAACATTCAGAGATACTGCATCGCTCCTAGTTAGGCTCACAAGGAGAAACGATTACAGGTGCATTTAATGGGTTTTCAGCTCTCAACCCCCCAAAAATATGAATTCATTAAAAATATACGTGCCATTTGTAATGGATTGAGTCTGTGGCAGCCTTCAGTATGAACATATGTGTGCATGTACTGTCATCAATTCCACACACACACACACACACACACACACACACACACACACACACACACACACACACACACACACACACACACACACATAAACTCTGTGCTGGTATTTAGCACACAGGTACTTGTTCCAGCCACCGCACTTTGAAGACACCAGCGCAGGGAC
Source organism: Plecoglossus altivelis (assembly GCA_036571765.1). Lineage (NCBI taxonomy): Eukaryota > Metazoa > Chordata > Actinopteri > Osmeriformes > Plecoglossidae > Plecoglossus > Plecoglossus altivelis. The sequence continues at coordinate 17,903,497 of BROE01000021.1, read as the reverse complement.
CACCACCTCAAAGTTGAAAGACATGGTAATGAGCACTGTAAGGTGTGTGTGTGTTAACCAGACCCGATCCACAACACATGGCCATTCCCAAACTCACATTCTTCACCCAACTCACTGTAACTCATGAGTTCTTTGACAGACGCTAAATGAATGGCTGCTTTTACAAGAGACGCCACAAGCTGCCGCTCCCACAGCAGCCGGTTGAAACTGCTTCAGTGCACTAAATTCGATTGACATTAGACTTACATTCATCATTAGGTCTGCACTGAATGCTCTCAAAAGCCTTTCAAAAGAGTTGACGTAATGTTGTTGAGGATTGGGAACTGTGCAGTTTTGTAGCTCTGAATGCTGCATGGTTCACTACACTTCACAGTCTGGTGGCTGTGTCATCGAGATGCAGCCTTGACCACGAATGTTTGAATGATAGGAGACATAGTGGAATCATTCACTGTATCACAAATGAACTAATCATGTCGATTCTAAAAATCTTTTTAAAGTAATGATTTTCCCTACAGAAGATAGCTGGGAGACGGTGACTGTTAGGTATCGACCCAGTGAGGCAAAGACAGATTACTGTAACAAGGGATACAACTCACCATTGCATTCTATCACCCACTTGATGAGGCAATTATCTTTGCGTTTCCTTCTTCAAAATGCTCAGTGCACACGCAGAAATGAAATACAGTTGTTGCCTTTGGAAAGTACCAATGGGTTCAAAGCATGATGGATTGCGTCAGTTGTGTGTGGGTGGCCCCTATCAACTAAGCACCCCAAAAGAATCATGTACATAAATCAGTTAATTTAATCACAGACCATATTAAACATGACGCAAATGTTGTCTATAAGATTCATTTAATCACTAAATGACGGACATGTGAATCTAACCACAGTAATCTATTTGTGCTCACTCCTTCGTTCTTGTACCCACCCACCTGCTGCGTCCCATGCCTGGTTTTCTTAGTGCCTCTGCTGGTCTAAATGCTGCTACTACCAGAGTCTTACCAGTTCACCCTGGTCCTTACAGATGCCAGGGACACCTTGGAGGGATGTTCATTGCTTTGCAAATGCACCACAGCAGTGCTGATTAGACAGTTTTGGATACATGCCATACCTGACCCTCACTCTCAGCTCAAACTGGTGGAACAGTGTTCAGGGGGTGTGCCTAAGACGAGACGAGCGATGCCGTTTGTTTCCTGTGGTTGATACGAAGATGCAGAACATAATGTAAACGGCATCACGGCAACAGTGATGTCATGACAGATACTTGACGCTGGCTCGTAATTCCGCTCCCTTCAAATTTCCTGGAGTCTCCACATCGAGTTCTATTTAGGGGGAGGTTCAGCTTAGCAACTCTACTGGCATCAACCAGCCCAGGTTCCTCTGGGTTTCTCTGGGTTCCTCTGGGTTCCTCTGGGTTCCCTGGCTTCCTTTTCTTCCTAATTGCTCACCACAGATGTGACAAATGATGCCAGATGCCACAGGGGAGAGAAGTCCAGCCTTACGCAGTTTTATAAGCAAGAGAGAAATAGAGGGCCCTATTTATAGATTGATAGTTTTACTAGCCCTGGCCCGAGGGAATGGAGCGTGGCCAGACTTGGTACCAGTGCAGAATGTGGCACGTGGAAACCATTAATGCCCTGGGGACAATATAAACAGGTGTGCCATGTGGCTTTCTGGGTGTCTGTGCCCAGTCGGTTCCTGAACACTGTAGCCATCAATATAGTCACTGGGTATTTATTTGGTGGCATGCTTCTCATTAGAGTCAAAGTCAGATTTCCTTCTGTGATGATGGACTAGTCAACAATCAAAAGCTTTGGAGACAAAGGTCAGCCAGTACTTTACATGACATTGTGTATTAGTAGATAACCAAAGACTTGCAAATACAGTTGTGATTTATAAACACAATTGATTCAACAACCATCCGCTGGATATGGCTGGCATCTTGGACAGGTAACACCGTAATCTAAGCACCATGTCATCAACACCCAATCTGTAGACTGCTAGGCGTCAGAATTCTCTGTCGATTGGCCCGACATATTGGTTCTTAACTGGTCTGGTTCTGAAGATTGAGTCTGGAGTCTGGTTGGACCTATCTGCGGCTGTATGAAGCGAATGTACAAGATGTGACTTCTACCCAGGAAATGGGTGACCTTTGCTTATACTTTTGCATTAAATACCTCTACTCTATGTTGTTATGGAAACGTTTTCCAAACATAATCAGACAAAGGTTTACATGAGATGATCACTTTGGGTGAATCCTAGAGTTGAGTTCAGCTCCGTGCGGCTCACCAGCCAGTGGGCCGTGTTTGAAGTGGCGTCAGCAGCAGCTCAGTGTTTGATGCGGTGCCCTTGCCTCCTGCATCCTGTCTCTGCTCCCCCAGGTATGTGCTTCTGGGATTCCTGGCAGAGCCGCATCCAGACTGCAGCCCATATGAGGCCCTCTCTACTACCGGCCTCACAGGAAATTGAGAAAAAAGCCAAGGCTCTGAGCTTGCAGAGAGGGGTTTGATGAGAATTTACTGTGTGCATGCTTGCTCTCTGAGCTCCCAGCAACTATTTAAAGGTTGCCTGGCCTATCACCTTGAACACAGACAGTGTCTGCTTCTGTATGCAAATATCTTTCCAAACTGGTCTCTGCTGTCAAACTAAACCTGGACATTTCCTTGACAGTGGCCCAGTGAAGTGACTCCTAATATAAGAGATAGGACACTCATAACTCAAACACAGCTCGAGCCAGAGTGTAAGCATGTGTGATGTGTGTGTGTGTGTAGTGTGTGTGTGGTGTGTGTGTAGTGTGTGGTGTGTGTGTACTGTCTGTGACCGCTCATGAGAGACAGACAAGCTAGAAAGGCACAAACGAACAACAACAAACAACCATACAAAAAAATCCAACTGGCAAGTAAACTGAATGATCCACTTGACTAAGACGAGTCTCCTTTCCTTTACAGCTCCAGGGTGTTTCAGCTGTACAATGTTTCAGCTCCATGGTGTTTCTAGTAGTTAACACAGAGAGACTGTCTGGGGATGCAAAAGGACTGGGAGAGATGAATCTTCTGGATGAACTAACCGACTGTCTTTCCTCCCAGCCTGGATGTGTGTACGGAGCGCAGAGGTGCAGAGGTTAAGACTCTGATCCTCACACACAGTCCTGAAATAGCAGGGCCATCTCCTTACACCGCTCTCTTGTAGCGAGAACACTGCAGGCGTTTCCCAAGGGCAGAAAATGTGTTTTCATTTAATTGAGGTTTATTTTGCAATGCATATTTCAACACAACATTCCAGTTATTTTTACTATCATTTTATTTCATACATTTGTAGGTTTCAATTAGAATACATATATTTTTTTGTTATTATTATATATAATTATTTATTATAATTATATGTAATTTTATGCTATTACACACCTAATATCTTTCGATACTGCTAGGGTTTTGCTAAAAGCCTGATATTATAACAAATTAGTGATGGTAACGTTTATGAATTTCTCTTTTTTTAATTAATTTGTTCAGTTGTGGGATGGCCATCAAACCAGTGACTGAGTCTGCTCTGATCTAAAACTTGACAAAGGGCGGGGACCAAGGCGGACACTTCAAGATAGAGTTCCTAATTCTGTACCCAGGCTTTTTTTTTAATCCAGCGTCCTTTGAGTTTCCATGGATGCAAAAATAACTTTTTGCCCCCTCTGTTAAAAAACCAGGCCAAAAATCTACAAATCCGGCCAACGAATGGCTGGATTTGGCACCATTCATCAGTCAGAACTTTTAGTGACGTGATTTACATGAAAACACAGGTGCAGTTCCATATGCCAGAGTTAGCTTGGAACCAGGGCAGCAACTCTGGTAGGCCCACTAAATTAGAGTTGCGGTGAGGGTAACCCTCGATCCTGGATTCATAATGGAAAAGGAAGCTTCAATGTGTGTGTGTGCGTGTGTGTGGGTGTGTGTGTTTGTGTGGGACACTGAAATCTTATGTTAAGAGGGGTAAACTGTTGATATGTGTCATACATATTACATGGTAGCAGATTCTACATTTTCCTTATTTTAATATGTTTTAATCTTATCCAGTACACTAAAATGATGAAATCAATCTTCACTTCAATGGTTAGAGACATGAAAATGTTTAGAGACTGAAAGAAGACATCAGTTTAGCATGACAAGCATGAAGTGTGGACCACACACACACTCCTAAGTACCCATACTGTATGCAGATTGGACACCCCTGGAGGCACACACACACACAAATCCATGAAGGTTATCCATTTGTGGAGCACTGACCTGAAAACCATGAGACCGAATACCCTCACACAATGCTGTGTGTGTTCCACGTTCCTTAACTGATAGAAGCACAGATAACATACCTCTTATCTGAACAAAGACACCCTGATTTATTTTCCTCAAATTCCTGGTAAAAGAAGCTGAAATGATTGATTAAACTGAATCAACAAGAGTATTGAGTTATGTACCCCCCTCTCAACCCCAGTAGAACTTGGGTGGGTATTTTCTGATCCTTAATGTAGCTTAAACCCCTTCACCCATCACCCATTGAGAGCAAAGCCAAAGTGTCAAACTGGCTGAATTTAAGACCTCCAAATCATTTAACGCCTCCTTTCATACTTCCAGATGAGGACGAAGCATCTCTTTTTATGTGTCGTTTTAACTTTTGCCAAAGAACCAGAGACATAGAAAGAGGTAGCAAGGGAGTCAGTGAGAGATAGAGAGAAAGAGAAAGACTGCGTTACACATATGGACACAGTTATGCCAGTTCACATACACGGGTTGGTGTTATCATGAGCAGAATCAGCCAGAGGTGGTATTCTCACTGCAAAAACACAACATGCACATACCACCCTGATCCCAGGATATGGTCCTGCAAAACCACAATATTTAGCCTCAGAATATTCATTACACGAGACGTTTATTTGCGATGTGACCGGGAATAACATTGACGTTCTGCAGGCATTCCGTGTTTTCTAAATGCCCGTTTCTGGAACGGTCTCCGATGGTCGGGATGAGAGGAAGCTCGTGTAAAGCAGACGCCACGTACTTTTCAGACCTGATTTGGATGTCCAGATGGGCTTGCAGGCTGAAGAACGGAATCTCCAATGTTCCGCCGCGAAACAGACATGCTCACCTCTGATCCAGTCCATCTGGGACACGCCCTGCTCTTTCTATTTGATTCTATCAGCCGTCTCTCAACACGGCCTTGCGGAGTGAACTCTGCAAAGTTTACTGTATGCAGAGGATTCTTAAGTAGAAATGGCGCCTGTCTCTCAGAGATTTTTATCAACAGTAACAGCGCTTAATACTAGAGAAGGTTGGTCCAACCTATGACAACAGTAAATACGTCTCATGGCGTTGTCTAGAGTTACAGATATGTGCCTTATGTGCAAACCGGATAAGGAGGGCCAACACTTGAGCGGCTCGATTTCGAAAGGAACATCAACCGTCTTGACTTCCGTCGTTTGCAAGCTTGACAACCAGGGAAACAACCGCCTGCACCTTTCTCCAGACGCTCAGCTCCGCCCCATGTGGAACGGGGGTAGAAGGTGAATGCGCGCACCCTCTGCAGCTCGCTGCACCAAGAGGAGCGGACCTGAAGGATTGCGTCAGTGCCAGAGAAAGGAACAGTTCTGGCCCGTAAACTGGCCTTTAATTGCTTCGCAACTGAGAACACATTGCAGAGGAAACAAGGGCTTCATTGTAAATGCATGTTCATCTCAAAAACACCTCGTTTTAAGCATTTCTCCTCACACTTCATGTACCCCTCGTGAACGCATCAAGCTCCCGGACACAAGAACCATAGTTTGTTTGAAACGAGTTTGTCTTGCATCATTCCCATCTTTTTAAAGATGCACTTGTTGCATGCAAAGAAAATAACAGTAAGTAATAGACAAGAACGTTATCTAATCTCTTCTAAAAGCAACCACGATTAAACACCATAGATATCGACATGCACGCTCTCATGCTCCTGGGCTAAGGTGCGCCCATGTGCAAACGCATGCACGTGCACACTCAGCCCCAGACACAGGAACTAAATGGGTCGCATTGTCTGGCGTCCTGTTCCACAGCTCCCAGCTCGTAGCACGGCAGGTTACAGGGACTACGCTGAACTCAGCTCCAGCCCCAGATAAAGACACATTGTGCTCCAAGTTTTTTGGAGCCGGGCTAAAGGCTGAGGAGTTATAAAATATGGGTGAGGTGTGTGTATGTGTGCACGTATGTGCGTGAGTGAAAGCAAAAAAAAAAAAAAAAGTGTGTGCGTGCGGGTGTGTGTTTGTGTGAGGAATTGAAAAGTGGAGAAAAGGGAAAAGTGTGTGTGTTGCTGGTGGAATTGGGGAGGGTGATGGTGGTCTATGGTAATCAAAGCCAGATGCCGAGTGAATGCAGACCGTACCCACCAGAGAGAGGAGACGGTGTGTGTGTGTGTGTGTGTGTGTGTGTGTGTGTGTGTGTGTGTGTGTGTGTGTGTGTGAATGTACGGCAGTGCATGTGGGTAAATAGTAAAAGCAGCAACGTATTTGCCCGAAACCGCACATGGCAGAAGGTTGCCGCTGTGCAAGACACAATGATCTCATGCTAACTAGTGGAATCTGTAAATCACATGGATCGCATCCAACAACTCTGCTGTCTCGTGATTTGTGGTTTTAAAGCAGATATGTAATTAGACCCCTTAGGAGTGGTCTTAAATTCATCTAACATTCCTTGAATTAAGTCTGAGTTTACTTACAGTATGTGGTCTCTGTATGCAGAAAGTCATATTCCACTGACCCTCTTCAACTGTATTTAGGATTGTTTTGACATTGAAAAATCTGGAGATATCTTATGACTTAACTCAGGAACAGGTTTGTTGAAGGGGTTTGTGTATTTGTGTGAAAAAGTGCTGTTGACATTGACTGGATAATGCCCCTGAAGATAATGCTGTATGAACATGGACCAAAATGTTGAATAATGTATCACACACACAGATTTGTTTTACTATCCTAAAGAGGACTGACAACAAACAAAATATCCCCGCAAGGTCAATTCTTACTAAGTGTACTATCCTGTTAATGGGGATTGATGGTCTCCAGAAGGACAGTTAAAGAAGACCACACACACACTCACAAATTTACCCATGTTCCCACAAACACGATAGTGGAAGAGTGGACTCTTAAAGGTGCTGCTCTGATTTAAAAAGTGAAATAGAGGGAAAGTGCTTGTGGTGAGTCCTTAATACTCTGCTTAGTCTTGTGACCCTAGCAGGCCACAAAGGGTGAGAGAGAGTTATATTATGACCAAACAAGGTCAGTGCAGTCGAACCACAAGCTAATCTGGGATTTGGGGCAGTCTGAGCAGTGGCTTGGCATTTTCAGATTCCGTTTCTGAGATCCTCAACGTTGAACGCTGAACGATCTCAGGAGGTCTGGACTCAGACAGACACAGAAGGTCACACAGTCATGCAAGCTATATTTCTGCCACCTCATGCTTCTGGTGGTCACAAACTGCCGCCTTTTTAATCCAACCTCACACACTTGCGACAGTCTTCTCCCCTGCCTCTTCATGCCCCCTCACTTGCTTGCAGCAAAACCCCTGAGCCTCTGATAATATCCTCTCCTCCCTCCCTGCCCCCTCCTCCCCCTAACCTGACAGTGGGTAAACAGGGGTGCATACCTCACACAGACACTGGAAACACCTAGAGGAGTGAGAGGCTGAACACAGCCAAGGGAAGAGGGGGAGAGAGAGAGTGTTGTGGTATCGGGGGTTAGGGTTACCCGCTGAAATGACATTCTGTTCCCACGCCTACAGCTTTAAAAGCTCTTATCCTCCTGGTCCTATTGTAGAAAAATGGAGGTTGGGTCTTTGGAGGAAACACCTTTTGACCCCAGTAAAGTAAATGTGTTTATACACATCCACCTATTTGTAAAAGTAAACGCTCCTCTTTAGTTGGGATTGTATTTATGGCTGCTCATTGTTTTTAGCATATGGGAAACACAGACAGAATAAATATTAAAGGGAATGTAACTCAGATAAGATCATCTATAAAATGAGATTTTCTTTCACAAATGCCTATTAAGCACGATAGTTGATTTTACAAGCCTTAAGGCAATTTTAGAACCGGCTCTTTAAAATAGACCACTTGCTTTTTTTTTGCTCCATGCGACGGCTGTAAGCTTGTTCCTTTATCGAGGCTTTTCGATCTGTGCCTCTTGTCCTTTGGAAGGTGCATCAATTGCTGCAACACATTCTAAAAGCCTTCGGTCCTGACACTGTACACACTTCCATGACATGCAATATATCATGTCTAGCAGATGCTGGGTTGGAGAGGAATCCATATGAAATCCATGAGAATTTTTATATCCTCTTCATCTTCCCCCATTTTATGGGGACTAGTTCATTTCCCAGGTCACTACTGTGGGAAGGGATCAAGTGTCCTTCGCTACGTTAAGTGGCTGATGTCACAGCCTAAGAATCTGTTTTTTCTCTCTCCATGTGCCTCTCTGCTATGTCTCTGTGACTGAATCTAATTAAATAATTCCCAAAAAGCCTGAAGAATGCTGATTATGAAGGTTCATAAAGGGGCTACACTAATGAAAGTTCCTGAGTGGTGTGCTGTTTTGCTGAAATTGATTAATTAAACTTGGTTCCCATCTCTTTTTCTCCACGTGCCTCGGCAGTGAGCTTTCTTCTGTCAGAGAATGTCCTGAAATGAGACAGAGTGAAATTTTACCTTGAAACCTGTCAAGGAATAAGGAGATTGTATTTTCTCAAAATGTACAATACAAGGCAACTGGCTGTTCTACACTGTTTAGCATGTCTCTTGTGAACCGCTAATCTAGACAACTTCACATGGAACACTGCACGTTTTTGGATCCTGAGTAATGCGCAAACTGGATTGAAACTTCATAAAGAGCCCGATTATCAAGATAATCGAGCCACAGAGAGTCAGGCAGACGGACTGAGATTCCTGCCTTTGTAGTTAAATAAAGGATTACTCATCACAATATCATGTCCATGAGATACAATGAAGACTATAGAAGTTTAGATCCATTTAAAAGTACTTGAAATTGGCTGAATACTTTTCACGTCTGAAATAATTTGAAAAGGCTTCTGGCATGTCTTTCCTTTCAATTTACAAAATCTTCTTTACATTTTCATCAACCTTCTTGAAGTTTGTCCTAATTGCTTTCTGAGGAGGCTGACTGAGCACATCAGATTGAAAATACCTCAGGGCACAAACAAGCATGCCTGAGTGAGACAGCTGAACTGCTGTGTGGTGTGCTATAACACACATGCACGCCTGAATGTCTTCATGTATGTAATTACCTCATTCTGTATTCATGGGCCGGGGGGTGGGGGGGTGGGAGGGGCGGCTGTGTGTGAAATATCTTAGAATCAACCCTGACTATAAGACAAACATTTGTGACGAATGCTAACACAACAGCATTCTTATCATATTATCTTATTTTTTCCCATGTATGACAAGGCCTAGACGTGCACCATGCTGACCTCAAAACTGGCTTCATAAAGTATGGTATGTTTTTTTTCCCAATAATGCCTACAAGTTTAGTCAGATTGCTATTTGGGTGCAAATCTTGGTATGGGGTGCAGGTTTCTTTAGAAGTTTCCCAAAGGGATGGTAGCAGGAGGGGGTGGATGATGGATCACAAAGCACTGTGGCGCCACACACCCGTGTCCGGCCCCATGCAACCGCTTTGCTGTGTCTTTTCTCAGCCATATTTTTCTCTTTAAGGTAAAAAGAAATCCCCTATATCAAACCTTAACTGTTCATTTTTCAATGCTTAAACCCAAATGAAATATTTGCTATAAACAGCCTAACCTAAACATTTGTGTTCACAATTCACAATTTGTTAGGTTTGCAACAAAATGCCTGTCCTAAGAATTGTTTCGACATGCCACTCGCCAATCATAACATGACATACCAGCACATGGAAAAATCCGTTTGGAGTTCACGTTGGCTTTTCAAATGATCCTGTCCTGGGACAGACTGCTATTAAAACGTCTGCCAAGGATCGTTCTCAAAGATGACTTAAAGACACACCTATTAATGGATCCCCTCTGGTCAATACCTGCCAGAAAGTTCAGCAATAGTTTCCTCCTCCCTTTGTCCGGTGTATCTTGGATGTGCTACAAGGTGGAGTTGGACGTTACTCTGCAACAAGGGTTAGAAGGCACCGATCTGTTCTGCAGGGATTCACATCGGTCTGATCATAGGCATGCAAGGTGGGGCCAGGTTAGAAAAGGACCCACATTTGAAATGTGGGTGGAGAGGAAAAGGTGTGATAAAGTTGATGGAAATGAATGTTTTGGGTAAATAGGAGATTTTATTGATCCACTGGTGGCTGACTTAGTTTTATTTGTGTGCATACTCAGAGTGACTTTTAAATAGGCCAACCTTAGAGAGGAATTACATTAAATAATAACAGACATAGATTTGTACTGAATGTTAAGTAATGGGAGGATGGTTGTTCAGGAAGTAATGGTTTGCGACTGAAGTCATTGACACAAGTTTGTTGTCCAGCAAAGAATGAACAGAACTGGTCGGTTGTGACTGTTTATCTCTTCAATTTTGAAAGCTTTCCCAAGCACTGTCCTCATCCCTGGTGCACAAATACCACCACTACATTATTTGGGTTTAAAGCCTTGTTTGGCTGACAGACATTTGCATTCAACCTTACTTTAACATGTTGACATTCCATGTCATAGAAAAATGACTTTGAACTGACTCGTAGTGGAAAGCATTTGACAAAATACGTCAATAGGATTGTAATGTCTTTAAGATTGGTTTTGCTTCCAGGATGAAATCTCTTCAAATTTGAACTGCGGTTGATATGAGGCAAGCCTCTCCTGTGGCTTGTGTTGGGATTCCATTGGTGTAGTGTGGGCTCTAGTTAGATCTAGGAATACTACTTATGATTTTGGGGTTAGAAGTAAAATGAGTCTAACAAAATTATGAGAACACTGGTAGAGAAGGCCTTCCGATGCATTGCAAGCTAAGCACTCTTACACCCTTTTCTTTCAACACTTTTAAAATGGGTAAAACTAAAGATAACTTTTAGGCGGTTCTTGTGCTAAAGCACAGCTACACTATCTCTTACAAAACGAGTGGAAGAGAACAATCTTCTCCCATTTTCCCCCCGAATGTTTTCAAACCACCAGGGGTGAAGACTTTATTTTGCACACTTGAACTACGTTTCCAACCCCTTCCCCTTGAAAACGTTTTTTCTTTTTGTTTAGTCTAAGACATTTCAGGTATTTTAGTTTGGCCCTGATGTTTTCAATGGGTGGCCCTAAGCACACACAGACATTGCCTTCTTGCAAGTGTGTGCATCTGGCCATTTTCTTTTCACAATGAGCTGTAAATGAAGAGCAAATGCAGCACGGTGAACTGCATCCAGGCAACACTGATGTGAGATGAGACTCCCACGCTAAACAAACACGAGCCATTTTAGAACCCTGCCTCTTTCGACTTTTAGGGTGGCTCTTGCAGTAAATAGTTGTCTAGTAGGACAGTAATTGGACTCTCTCACTCTATTTATCGCCGTCATACAACAAACACAGACACATACAAACACACTCAACATAAAAGAAAGGAAATGAGAAAAAATAAATCAGAGTGGTAGTAGAAGTAGAAGGATAATAAAGAGAGACAAATTCCCAGTCTTAATTTAAGACTCAATTCAGTTCATTCAAATTCGATCTCATAGACGTTCACGTTCCTATTTTACACAATAATAAGCCCCCTGCATGTATGGCATGGATGAAAGTGAAAGTGTATGAAAGCAAAGTGTAGTGAGGGGTGACAAGCAAGGCTCTGGACTGGAGTAGCTGGACTGGGGATAATGGTGGACCACTGTGAGGCAGGGGGGGTTCCATTGTGTTTAGGTCCAGCAACTCTTTAGCTCTGCAGGCACCCAATCTGAGACCTCCATCGAAGGCACATCTGCTCATGGACCAGACAGACAGGCAGACAGACAGACTTGCCAGACAGACAGGTCAGACAGACAGGTAGACATACAGGGTAGACAGACTGGCCAAACAGGCAGGTAGACATAAAGGATAGACAGACAGGTTAGACAGACAGGTAGACATACAGGTTAGACAGACAGGGTAGAGAGACTGGCCAGGCAGACGTGTCAGACAGACAGGTAGACATACAATGTAGACAGACAGGACAGGCAGACAAGTCAGACAGACAGCATGGACTAACAGATCATACAGACAAGGAGAAATACAGCTTGGACATGCAGTGCAGGCAGAAAGGTCGATAGACAGACAGATGAAAGGGAATGAAGATGAAGGGGAATGAAGGTAGGGAGTCACAGCAGAGGGAGACAGAGAGTGATGAGGGACAGAGAGAGACATGCGATGGGATGGGAGGGGAGAAGGGGATGGGTCAGGTCTGCTGCTCATATAAAGAGGTCAAAGGCGCGGGGGGGGGGGCGCTGGGTGGACGTTGGCTCAGTCAAACGCTTTCCTGCTTAGGAGTCAGTGTGGCACAAGGACAACTTTGCAGATGCAAAATCAGATCAACGTTCAAAATACAGAACTGGCTTTGCAAAAATCTTTGACAGGGCTTGTGCCAGTATCATCCTTTGCTGGCGCACTGTTTAAATGATGGTCAGTGTTTGTGTGTGCTTGGGCGCACGTGTGTGTGAGAGCGAGAGAGAAACAAGGGGCTGTTCTATCCAGTCTGGGTAGCGTTTCAGGGCAGCGGCCAGAGCTGGAGTTGGGGAGGGATATGCAAATGTCTTCCTGCCCCTTTAGAGGCAGGAGGGGAGCGCACGGCTCCTGCTCACACACGGCACAGGCGACCGGGAGCACCGGGCTTACTTAACAGATCCCCTACACTCACACACCCACACACGCTCAGCCTCACACACATCCCTTCACACGAGCATGTGCGGATGGACCTGTGGGTTTCCTAAAGACCCTGACACACACTCTCTATCTCGGACTCGAAACCTTCTTACTCTCCCTCTGTTTTCAATTTTCTCCCCTTTTTTTTCTCTAAATCTTTCTCTCAGACTTTCATTCCGGAATCCTCCCCCAGCACACCTTGGTGTTGTTTTCTCCGCTTCCTGTCCTTCTCCCTTTCCTGTCTCCCTCTCCCGGGTTCCTTCCTGTGCGCCTGTCACTCGCCGACCCTCCAGAGTAGGTGAGGACTAGGGCAGAATGTTTTGGACGCTCCAGAGGGCTGCTGGTCTCCTTCAGGGCTGACTGAGGACAAGAACAGCAACTCCACCCAGAAGGAGAGGGTCCGAAAGCACAGAGCATCTGTGACGCTCTCCTGAAATAATACCACATCAAAAGAAACTTTTCCAGAGCGTTCCCCTTTGGCCGTGGCCGCAGAGAGCAAGATGAGGTCCGCTGCCCGCCCAGTGGCTCTCCAGTCCTTCGTCCTCGGAATCCTGCTGTCCATGGTGGAAACCAAGGGAACCTTCTACGGAGGCCACGCGGCACCTTTCTACGGGAACAGATACAACCTGTACAAAGCAGGAGTCAACCCCCATTATGCACCTGGAAAGCCCATGACTCGTCACAAGTAAGTACACCTCAACGCCTTCTGGCTCAGGGAGTTTGTACTGTAGGTCCAGCCATGTTCTGGATTTATTAAGCACTTGACCAACCGCTGCAAATACTCTGCGTGCATTTGCAAGGGGAGAGCCACCTTTGATCGTCTTCCCCAAGGGAAATACGTCACACTACGACTTATGGGGAAATGCTTTTGGTAAGCGGATCGACTAAGGAGCTCCGTCTGGTCTGTGTTTTTGGTTCTCTTTCGCGCACCATCCATCTGTGGCTCTGTGACGAAGGAAAAAGAATATCGGGAACCAATGACAGAGCACATTAGCGAAACAAAGGCTCCATTATGCGGGTTACGGTACAGTTAAACGAAGGGCAGAGCTGATGACAGGGATATTGATTGGGGATAGGCGTAGTGTGTGTGTGTGTGTGTGTGTGTGTGTGTGTGTGTGTGCACTAAGGAAGGGGTTCATTTAGATGCAGACATACAACTGGATCCCCTGAAGCTGAAGAGAGGGGTGCAGCCCTTCCAAGCAGAAACAAGTTTCCTTGATCTAACTGGACCCAGAGCTTGACAAGCACATGAATATCAAGTACTAGACAGTTTCATTTGACCATCTGTGGTACCATGATAGGATCTGTGGTGGTATGCTTTGATCCTGGTCTGGGAACTGAATCACCAAAAGGATTCTACTGCAGAAACGACTGTATTTCACATCAGTACTATTCCACCCATTTTCTTAATTTCTAAGAAAATTACTTGGATTTCTTGTTGCAGTACCCACATTCAGTTGTTTTTCTTCATACTGCTAGTACACGAAGTAACAATCACATTTTTACTTTACTCTCATGTTGTTTTTCATATTCTTAGTTGAAATAGTAGTTTAAGTATGAAGTTGTGGTAGTAGTAATAGTTGTCATACTAGTAGCAGTATCAGAAGTGGTAGTAATAGTATTGTGTGGGTTGAAACAGTCACAACCATGGACATGGCTGCATTTGTGGGTAGGGCACTTCCAAACCGCATTATCACCATTTCCACAGTAATTGACAAATTACAAGTATACACAAGGAGTGTCTTGCAGGAGATATTCCCATTCAGATATCTGTGGGGTGAAGTATAGTCTAAGAGATCTATTTGGTCTCTTGCATACTTTGTTTATGTTTTATTTTCGTGTGGTTTCCCTCCCCTCTCCTCTCCTTCGCATGGCTTCCTCTTCGAGTAGGATGTCTTTGGACAGCTCCCAAGCTACCTGCTGCTTTCCTCAAACTGGCTTAGCAAACTGAATGACCCAGACCTACTTATTTTTACCCTCACCTTCACCCGCCCTCACCCTATCCCTTCTTCACACCACCCTGGCCCCCCTCTCTTACGATCCAGCTCCCTCTCACAGGCACTCCCCCTCCCTTTCCCTCTCACCTCTGTCCTCTCCATTCCCCCCTCTCCAACACGCCCGCCTGCCCTCACCTCACTTCCACCTCACACTCCCCCTCTCAAGCCACTGTCCTTCCTCAGCTCCTCTCGCCCGATTTGGCATCTTTGCTCCCGACGGGCGACCTTCTGCATGGTCGAGATCCTCTTTGCTTCGTTCAACGCTGTCTTGTTCATCCTGCACCACCACGGCCCGTATCCTTCTCTCTTTCTCACCTGCAATCCTACCTCGCTCGGCCCTCAGAAGGGTCTGTTCTTGAACCCTTCACATGGCTCTGTCATGAGAGAGGGCTCAAGGGAGCTCAGACCATGCCTTAGGGATGTTAGTGGTGTTATATTGTTAGGTTTATGACACTGGCGCCCATAGGTTTAAATATATCCCCAGACAAACATGGGCATTAGTGTTCAACATGAGCACACACACATGCACGCACACACGCTGAGCCGCGTGGATCTACCAGACCTCAGCACCTGATGCATAGGTTTCGTTGCTATCTGGGAAGCAGAATATAGAAACCTCCTTCCTTCCTATCCTTTGAAAATAGCACACACGTTTTAATATGATGTTTGCGTGGTTCGATGTGTCACACGAATCCATGTTTGTGTGAGCACTTGCTTGTGTGCCCTGTTTAGGCCGTCCACGCTGTCTGGTCGACCCTCGAACACGACCGCGAGCCATCAAATGTTTGACATTCCGTACTTATTTTTTTGCTGGGTTGGAGAATGCGATCTGGCAATGCTTCCTTCATTTGGTGGGAACTTCCTGAGAGGAGATGAGGGCCATTCTTTATCAGTAGTGACATTTCAGACAATGAACACAATGAGCAGAGCTCTACTGTACTGTGTGTCTAGCACTTTAGTGGCTGAAAAATGAGCACGAAGGGAGAGTTTTGTCCCCCGAGTCTGTCTCCTGTAGGTCTACTTTTAATGAAAGAGACCACGGTGAATTTCAATAATGCTTGTTTTGTGCCTTTTGCTCGTCTTTTTCTTTTCTTGGCGATCATCTTTGGGCCAATGGAGACTCGGATTCGACTTCTGTTTTCTTTCGTCAAGCATTTTAAGAAAAAAGGTATTTTATAATGGTAAAGATTCCTTCCTCCTATTCATTTCCTGTGTCCTCGGATCCTCCCTGGTCCAGTCCAACGTCAGTAAAGATGACGATGTACGCGACCATGAGCCATGCATCTGGAGAATAGACTTGCTGGAGCAGAACGAGGAACTTTGCGATCCATCGCTTCTGTGACGACCGCTCAAAAGGCACTTCGCGGTGCGTGTTTCCCCCTGTCAGATGACTGTAAGTCTGACCAGCACTCTACATGCAACTAGAAGCATTGTGAATTCCTCATGCCACGAAGCACTTAAGCAGCACTGCGACTTGGTGATGATACGCTTTGATTTGTTGTGATAACATTGCTTGTGTAGCTGTTCAGTCCATGAGCTGCTTGCAGAGATAGGCCATGTAGCCTAAACAAATTACGCACTATCGTTGAAACTTAACATTACACACTAAATACATCCCACAGGTATCCGTAAATGTTTTTATTCTGTGATGAACCCCACTTAAACGACTTTACATCTTGTTAATTCCATTGATTTCAGTGGTCTTGAACTAAAACCGATGTCCTGTGGCAGTGTGGTATATTGATTTCAAAGGGAGCGTTCATTTAATGGCTAATGCTAATGAGTGTCTTGGTGTAATATTTTGCAAGTGTCCTTGATGCACTACATTATCCCAAATTGGGGATTGGGGGTCGGGCTTATCCAAAATACATGATAGTTTTGAAGTTATACAAATGTGCTAACAGGATTTGTTTCCTTCGGAACTAATCTCATTTGCATGCAGGCACGCATACTTAGCCATCTGTGCACAAAGTCATATAAAGCTGAAATCTAATACAATCTGTACTGTATATCTTTGTATGAATAAATTAGAGGCTTCAGAAAGGACCTCATAACTTCCCTGACCGGTCAGTGGATTTCTGAAAGAGTTCCGCTGATGGATTAGACAGGGGCCAGAGCTCAGAGGTCATGGAGCTCATGGAGGTCGGAGGTCGCGTGTCGCATGGTGTAGGTTTGTATTGTTTTTCGAGGAAGGACAGAAATGGATTCAGCCTCCAGCTGGGAGGTCAGAGGTCAGCCAGGCAACAACACATCCAGACTGATCGGTTAAAACACCACTGCACTTCTCACACTGTCTGACTCGACCGAGAGCCTTGTGTTCCATGGGGACACCGTGCAAGTAGAAAGTCGTTTGTATAGTGCAGCGCCTAGTTTGGGATCCACAATGTCACTCCACTGATTTCCTCTGCTGGTACTGCAGTTCTCTTAGCATTCTCCAAAACAGTAAAAGATGACAGACAATGTAAGTGTTCCCGGACATACACAGCATGTTGATAGACAGTATACAACATAATGAATGATAGGCACTTACATGCTTGATATTACTTACATGACTTATTATTACTTTTTGCTTGTTATTACTTACATGGGTATTGGTGCCTGGAAGTCAAGGCAAAATGCACATTGGCTTGTGACAGATCATTTATACTGTCCATTGTGCCCAGCCATTCCTATGGGGGAACTCAACGTGATTTGATGTGCCTGTGCTGAGTTTTGCATGCATGTACAGTACGATGCAACCCATCGCACTGCAGGAAGGGGTCGAAAGCCTGTGGGCGAACGCACAACGACTGAAACCAGAAACAGAATGGGAGGGGGGGGACTGGGGGGGGGGTTGTCCGTGAGCTGACCCTGCCTGAATAAGACTGAGAGATCCCTCTTCCCCCCCCACCCCCCAAACCCAAAAAAGAAAAATCGTAAAGAATGTCTGCTTTAAAAAACTAATCAGCTGCCACAAGTCCAACGTACATCAGCCATATCATCGGGGAGCGCTAACACTGCCAGATGGATGGAAATAGTTTTCTTAAAAAGCCCTCGAAAGAAATAGGTTGAGGGGGGAAGACAGAAACCACAGAGGGGATTATTTGCTAGGCCGTTATAATGGCTGTAAACTGTGGACATGCCCCTCGCCTACAATAAATCTCTTCTTCTCCTCTTTGTCAATCGATGCAGCGCCGGGCCGTTAATCAAGAGCCCGGCAGGTGAGGGGAAACAGGTTGTTGTTAAACAGCCCTGCCTTCGTTGGAGCGCTGTGGAGTTGTGTCAAGAACTGAAACAATGGCTGGAGGAGAGGAGAAGGGGGAGGAAGGTGAGAGTTGGGCGACCCTAAAACAGGGCGGAGGAGGAAGTCGAAGGATGACGAAAAGGTGGAGCGCCGAAAATTAAACAAGACGAAGGGTTGGAAGGCCGGGAGAGAGAGGGATGGAAAACTGTAATTGGGTGCGTGTAGAGGGAGACCAGCCAGAGAGGTGAGCGTTTTTTGGAGGGTGGAGGTCCAGCAGTAATAATATTTGCCAACGCGCTCCGTGTGCAAGTCCACCCCACCCCACCAGTCTAACCCCCCCCCTCCACCCACCCCAAAGGGGATTCAGGAACTGTAACACAATACTGGAAATATTTACAGTAGGAGCAGACCCACAGCAGAAAAAATGACATGCTTGAGAAAGAAAGGGAAAAAAATCCAATATTTTGGGGAAATGAGGTGAAAGGGGTTGGTGGGAGCTGTCATGGGTGAACGGTGGGTTGGGAAAGCAAAGCGAGGCATGTGGACTTGGGGTTAGCGGCTGCGACAGGTTAGGGTTGAGGGTTGAAATGTGTTTTGCATGGTTAAGGTTGCGTGGTTATGGCTGCAGCGCTGAATCAGATTGGGGAGGTTTTGAGTTGGAAGCTGTTGTGATGAATGGTGGTGAGTGGAGCTGAGTGTTTGCCTTGTGAGAAGGAAGGGTGTTGCGATTTCTGCGGGGTGCTGAATTGGTGGCCTGCTTAAGAAGGCTTGGGTTGTGGCTTCGGTGACGACATTCAATAGCGTTGAACGAATTGTGAGATAATACAATGTAGGGCACATCTGTTTCGTTTCTGTCTTTCGATGCAATAGCTGCGAAATGAAGTGTGAGAATGGCTCAGAATTGAGCTGCTCTCGTCCCCCACCCTTAGTCCCTCTGTCTCATCTCAGATCATTCCAGATCACTCCAGCTCATCCCTATTCCCAAGTGCCTATTAGCAGCCTTACTTCAAGGCTTGGACATCACTCAGAAAAAACAAGCCAAGTCCAAGTTTTCGCCTCAGAGACAACAGCTGAGGTCTGGCTAAGACACACACACCCTTACACACACACACCCTCACACACACACACACACACACAAACACACACACACACACACATTCACAGCTCTTACCCTGGAGACGCACATGGATAAACAGCCGAGCACATGCTTGTAAACTCACACTGTGATTGAGACGCACACCCGCACAGCTGCCTTTCATATTATCAGTTATAAAGCTGTCATAATCTTTGCACCTCAAACGGTATGGTCTCACTGGGCATTTGAGTGCAAGGTCACAAGCTTTAGTTTGTGAATTCTATAGACCATGTGTGTGTGTCTATGCCTGTGTGCGTGTGCTCAAGGGGGTGGGGTGTAGGTCCTGTTCCATACACCGATGCTCTTTGGCTATCTGTCTTAAAGCGCTTCCTTTGAGTTCCCTGTGTCTGTTTCCCATTGACCCCCCCACTGAGCTCATAGCCAAGCTGCTGACCTTAAGCTGCGCTGACTCGACACTGCAGGGAGACTAAACTCGTCCTCACCCAAGACTGCAGAGAGACCGCCCTCGTCAGAGCGGTCTGTTTTCAGCATCGGGGACACTGTTCTCCTCAGTATTACCAACACCTGCTAGGGTGGAACATCTCTCGAAGAACCAAATGGTATTGCCAGACTTGGGAGCCGACCATGGGAGGCCTGGAGAGAGGCAGAAGAAAGAGGAGAGGAAAGGGAGTGTTTAGTTTTTTTACTGTACATCTGGAATCCCGGTTTAGGTCTTTGTGTGTGTGAGACTGAAGGTCGCTCCCTCTCTGCAGATATGCACCTGACAAACAAATCTAGAGCGCAGTCTGTTTTCACTCCTCCGTCTCAACCTGTGGGTAATCCGAGACACGCACGCACGCACGCACACACACACACACACACACACACCGTACACACAGACTCACCCACACATACAAACACGCCACACACACAGCTGTCGGACTGTATCTGTAAAGCAGGTCTGTCGTCACTCACCAGATTCCCAGACAGCCGGTAGTGAGAAGCCTTTAAACAGCAATATTTATGGAGAGGAAACTACAAAGATAAAAAAAATCCTCTTCTTTTACGGTATGATTTTAAAACCAGACACTATGTGTTTATTGACGTGAATAAACGTGCGTGCGTCTTTGACTTCAACTGGCTTTGGAAGCATCAACATATTCAACTGGCAGATTTATTGGCGAGAATGAGTTCCCATTGAACAAAGTTGTCAAGTAAATCATCGGAAAACTTTGATTTAGTAAAGATCCTTTTAAAGACAACAACGCTCAGTTGAGTAATTCAAAGTAAATGAAAGGAACCAGCAGCGAGTGAAAAAAATGGGTTCAAAGTGTTTTGCAAAGTACTTTCAACTGGACCATCCAGTAATGCTTCAACAGCTCAGGTTATGTATTGGCCAACCGCTTCCTCTACGGCACACGGCCTGGCAACAAGTTGTCAAGTTTGGATGAAAGGAGCCCAGTCATTCACTGCTATATCTACTTTTTTCTACTTTTCTATTTTCTACTTCTGTGTCAACACCAGGAGAGCGGTGGTCCACATACACACACACAAACACACACACATACGCACACACATGTACATAGGCGCTTACGCACACGACGCACACGTCCACTCAGCAGTTGCCGAAAGCAATAGCACCGTGGTTTCTCACAATGTCTGACAGCCTGTCTTCTTCCCCACAGCCCTCTGAACCTGCTCACTTGGCTTACACACGCTTTCTCTCTTCAGAACGCCCCCTCTGTTCTCCTCCAAACACTTCTGTTTGCCCTGAAACAGCTGTGGAGCAGAGTAGCATTTCTGAACGTTCCTCTTTGAACTGGAAAAAAGCTTCATTTTGGTCAAAGAATCTCAGATCATTTCCCCTGTGCAGTGGCCAAGAAACATTTAGCAGTTGCTATAGTTGCACTGGCGATAGAGAGAGAGAGAGAGAGAGAGAGAGAGAGAGAGAGAGAGAGAGAGAGTGTATGAGTGTAATTCAGTGACAATCCATAGTGGTTACTGTGAAGCTTTTATGCTTTTCTTCTGTGCTTGAGCACTCACACTTCTCTGCTTCTTCGAAACGGTCGTTGGCTGTTTTTCAGATGGCTCGTCATTCCCTAAACGCCTTGCGTTGCTTGTGATTGTGTCGTTAAAGTTTTGGCTACAGCACAGTGCAGCTGTGTGTTGGGTAAGAGTGTGGTGAGACATCAACACTGGACAGCCTCTTCTCCTTGCTAAACTGAAGACAGGACTGGAAGAAACAATTGCGTGATGAAGTAAAGCATTTATGAACGCGATTGGAAGTAGCGTGTAACTTGACCGATAGACATGTGAGCGGTAATCACTTTCTAGTGGTTTTTTTTTCATTCTCTCATCCTCTGCGTCACTCTTCCTCCCTCTCCTCTTTTGGAATCAACAGAAATCATTGCGCTTACGTGGTCCAGAAGAACATCACGTGCACCATGCAGGACGGCGTAGCCACGTATGTGAAGGCCGAGTACACCACCAAGTGCATCTGGGGACAGAAGTGTCCTGTCGTCATGTAAGTCCAAGCGCACCAGTGGCAAGGTTGTGGCGTCCATTCACAACAACTTGGACCGAGATATCGTGTTGCTGCTGCCCTCTAGTGTTTGTGTGCTGAACTGTGATGTTAAACAGTAAGGCTATTCTACAATCAACATAATTGCGTAATATACTGAGCATAATAGGCTTTGAAAAAAAAGATCCTCCAAAAAATCTGTCTGCAATTTAACTGAATGTTTATTACCTAAATTAGGTGGAATGAGCCTTCATTTTAGCCAAAATATAATGTTTCAAACATAACCATATCTCTGTCCAGTGTAAACCACCCTTTGTGCCTTCGGGTACCTTACCATATTGCTCAAATCCTTCTTGCTTGATGGATTTATGTGGCTTAGCTGACAGGAGCACGATAGCACACTTTGACTGTGCGTGTGTCACATCTGCAACTGAATCTGCTTTTTCCCTTGTTTAGGTATCGCACATTTTACAAACCCAAGTACAAGGTGGGCCACAAGACCATCTCTGAGCTGGAGTGGAGATGCTGTCCTGGCTACACTGGAGAGAACTGCTACGACGGACCCACCTCCTTCCCAGACACGATGATGCCCCCCTTCAAGGGCGGGGCCCCTCACCGGCACGGCGTAAAAGGCTTCCCCCATGGACACCCCCGGCCCCCACTGGACACTAGGTCCCAGACGCCTGGAGGTCTCCTGGACCCAGGGAAGACCTTCCTAGGGCAGCCAGACCACAGGCCCATCCCCTCTGCACAGCTCCCCACAGGGAACGGCAAGTCCAACTACTCTGGATGTTTCTCCCTGCCGAAACAGGATGACTGTGAACTATAACAGTTTCATTTGCCATATCCCAGGAAAAACATCTCTCTTCCCTATTCTCCACTTCCTTGCAAAAACTGTCCACAACGCTGAATCCCACCATCTGTGTCTCTCCCCTTCCACAGGCCACAAGTATGGTGGGGTGACTGGGGAGCGTCTTGACCGCATGGAGGAGGACCTGCGTCGTGTGACCCAGGGTCTGGACACCCTGAACGGGGTGGTGGCTGGCCTAGAGGACCGCCTGCGGGTCTCTCTTCGTGAGGACGCCAACAAGATTCTGGGGTCTGTCCTCTCCACCAGGCCCCGGCTCTCCGACTCCTCGGTGGGCTTCGGGGTGATCCCAGACGGGACGCCTGATGGCCTGGAAGGGGGCGAGGGCTTCCCTGGTTTCGGGGATCTGGCTGGGAGGGTGACGGAGGTGAAGGATGAGCTCCGGGTGAAGAGCCACATGCTGGACGAGATCCAGGTGTGTAAAGTCGCAGAGAGTAGCAGGGGAGAGTCTCTCCTTATAAAGAGTTGAAGAGAGTGAGTCTGTACAGTCGGCTTAGTGAATTTACACAGGGATCAGTTACTTGCGCTCTAGCGAGGCACACTGGCCAAAAGCCAATAAGATAACATTTTGGCATGGTCACTGATCATTTAACCTCTCTCTGTCTCTGTCTCTGTCTCTCTCTCTCTCTCTCTCTCTCTCTGTCTGTCTCTCTCTCTCACTGTCTCCCTCTCCTTCTCTCTCTCTCTCTCTCTCTCTCTCTCTCTCTCTCTCTCACTTTCTCTCTCTTTTTCTCACTCTCTCTCTCTCTTTTCCCTCTACCTTTCCCCCCTGCCTCTCATCCACCTCCTCCCCCATCCCCCAGGGCATGGTGCTGGGCCATGAGGGCCAGCTCAAGAGGCTCCTGGAGACGGCCAGCGGCAGGCCCGTCCCGGGGGACGGCTCGCCGTCCCTCCTGGAGGAGCTACTGGACGCTAAGCTGGCCGCCGTCCGAGCTGACATCCTGGACGGCTTTGAGCGCCGACTGTCCACCCTGGAGAGCCACTGCGAGGAGCGGATTGGCGAGGTGCAGAGACAGTGCCACAGGGAGCACATGAACGGGCGAGAGCAGATGCAGCAGTCGCTGGACGGGAGGGAGACGGGGATCAGGGAGGAGCTGGGAACCCTGCAGGCTCAGATTCAGGGACTCACCCTGACGGAGAGCTGCTGTGGACAGGTAGGGAGCAGCACGGTCATGTTAGCTAGCGAGCGCTGTGCCATTTTAGGGTTATTTGTGCTGGTTGTCTGGTATTATGTTGTTGTAAGTCTTCCGTCCAAAAAGCCGTGATCACTTTGATACTCTCACAGTACGGTCAAGCAGGATCTTTCTTAATAGATTTTCAACAATCGTCCTACAGTCATGACAGCAACATTCAAAAGTTTTCAACAGAAATTTGTATTAGGGAAATTACTCAAATAGTGTCACTGTAATCTATAATATATTATATTAAGTACAGTGACTGTCAGGTAATATGTATTTTGTTATCAGTGTAATACCACCCTTGTTTAAGTGATCAAGAATAACTATGTTTAGTCATCACCAACAGTCATCAAGAACAGATTTGATCTCAAAGTAACTGAACTAAGCAGACACAATGAAACAGGTGTTTAACATGACTGTCCAACATTGTGATGCTTTGTCCAGGTGAACAGCCTATCCCAGCGTGTCCTGCACCTGGAGGAGTCTGTGAAGGGCTTGACGGAGTCTCAGAGGCAGCTCCAGAGCACCGTCACCGAGCAAAACCTCCACTTTGAGAAGCTGATGGAGGCTCGCCTGGTGGATGTGGAGGGTCGCTTCAATGCCAGCGAGGCAGGGGAGCTGTTCCCAGGATCCCTGGATGGCTTCCGGGCCCTGCTGGAGGACAAGCTGAAGACTCTGGAGGAGCGCGTGTTCGTGGCGGTGGAGGAGCTGAGCAACGCCACGGCGCCTGCTCTGCTAGAGGGCCAGGTGGTGCCGGCGCTGGAGACGGAGATCGACTCGGTGAGGAGGAGGGTGGAGGGAGACCTGGACGGAATCCAGAAACAGATGAGCGACCTAGAGCTGCTGTGCACCTCCTCCTGCAACCCCGCCCACCTCCCAGCAGGGGGCCTGGGCGGCGGGGAGGACTGCGACGAGGTGGAGGAGAGGATGGTGGGCCGCCTGGACTCGCACGGCGAGCGTCTTGAGCGTCTGAACGCCACGCTGCAGACGCTGCTGGCCCGCATCGCCCAGGACGACGAGGCGGGCACGGTACACGGGGAGATTACACTGCTTAAGGTCAACATCAACTCCGTCAACCGCACCCTCAAGGGTCTCAGAGACTCCGTCAGCCTGTTCGCCAAGGACATGGGCCATGCCAATGCCAGCTGGCAGCACAGAGAGACCCAGCTGGCCACCCAAATGCAGGGCATCACCCAGCTGGTGGGACACCAGGCCTCTCTGCTCGGGGCCGGGGAGAGACGGCTAGCCCAGCTGAAAGGCGAGCTGATGGGTCTGAAGAGGAGGCTGTCTGGGGAGCTGCAGGGGTGCCGCAGCGCGGCCCTGGGGGTCCAGAGGGACGTGAAGGAGGTGGACAGCAGGGTGACCCAGGTGGAGGGTCAGTGTGGTAGCCTCGGGGAGCTGGCCGACCACCTGGAGAGGATCAGAGCCGAGCTGGAGAGACACTCAGACTCCTACCTGTCACAGGTGAATGGGACGCTGGCCAGCCACTCAGAGCAGCTGTCTGAATTGAAGGGGGAGGTCAAAGACTGTATAAGCAAGGGTTCGGCCAATCAGAGAGGAGACCAGTAGCACCTGAGCTAGAGACTTGTTTGCTTGTCATTAGTCTGACGTGGTTTCCTCTGCTTGTCTCCTTTCCATCTCCATCTACACACGTGTAAACGATTAGGACAAGTGAATGTAAGGTACAGTTAGAGCCCTGCTTCTTAATGTGTTTAACTGTCCTCCATTTTGCACACCAGAGAGAGGACAGAAGGGAGATGAAATGATGAACACTTTAGACTTTTGAGGCATACTTTTGGTTGTATAGTTGGGCAATATTTACCTTTCCTCCAGATTGTATTCAAAAGGGGCGTTATTGTCTGAATTGTATGTGGTTGTTCTATGTTCACATTTTATATTGATTCCAACTGACTTTTTAACTTATATGAAGAAAAAAGTGACTTGTAATTGTAATAAGGTTGTATTAAAGATGTTTGTATTAAAACAATTATGAAACGCAAATGATATCAGACAAATAAGCTGCTATGGGTATCTACTGCCAAGCACACTCTACTTTATCTGTGTGGACTCAAACTTGTCTGATTGTTAACAGAAATACTGTATGTCAACATGAATGGTGCTATACCTTTTTGCATACTTCTGTTTTACTTCTTTAAAATATGTACTTCTCTGTGGAGTGTATTACTTGATTTCATTTCACTGGCCACTAAACCAGTGTCAGAATGCGCAGCTACCATGATATCCACCTGAGAATCCGGAAAGTTCTAAGCATCACCTGCAGAGGGCAGGAATCACACACACACACACACACACACACACACACACACACACACACACACACACACACACATTCACACCATCAAAAGACATCAGCTTTGAAAGGGTTTGGACACACCCCTTGTCTCAGTTCACATGACAGCGACAGCCAAACCAACAGCAGCTGGCTCTCTTATACTAGGATACTAACAGCATTAGAAATCTCTAAGTAAATGAGGAAGTTGAAAAAGGTAAAACCATCAACGTGAAGTACCCTAAATAGATATTTACCTGACAATTAATAATTACAATTGCGTAATTGTCAAGGTCTACATGTAGTCACAGACACACACTCTTCTCTCAAAGAGATGAGAAGCATGTCTTTATGCTATAAAAAGGATACACTTGGAACTCCCAGAAGCCCTTCATACTGGGGCTACAGTACATTGTACATGGCACATTGCACTTAGCATCTGTCATCCAGTGACGTGAGTGAAGTCTGTACGTGAGCTTTCCTGTTATTTCTTATCTAAACAAAGTTGGAAAGTCAGCGCTGACTGTGAGGGCCCACTCACGCACATTAGTGCCACAAGCAACGTTGCAGATGGAAGATTTGGGAAAATTAAGTTTGGTTTTGTTTGCACGGACAGGTCACGATGACTTCACCACTGATGACACAGGGGATGAACTGAATGTCATGTGGGCAAGCGGTCAGACAGGCCGCAGTGGGCAGGCGGTACCGCAGCTCCCAGAGCGTGTGTTTAAGGGTCAAGGGTCGGGGCAGAACAGCAGGATCTCAGCAGGCGCAGGTGGAGCCTGTCAGAGCCAAGCAGAGGGGATGTGACTCAGCGCTCCGAAGCCGCTGTCAGCAGGTTTAACAGAGCGTCAGCACAAACGGTGAAACATCGACAGCTCTCGATGCCTGAAACCTGCTGGGACACTAGCGATATCAGACAGGCATGAAAGTGTGGGTCCAAGAAATACAACAGTCTTTTTGATTGTTTGAAATAAATGCTTGATGCATCTTAAAAAGCACAGTTCACTTCCTCTTGAAGAAACCCTCGTAAGTTAAATGTCCTAATCAGTTCAGTAACTCAATAAGTGGCTTGTCAGATTTAGTCCTATGTGATTGGACACACCATGCTCTACTGAAACATGCTGTCCATTCGGCTGATAGACGTTTGACCCTAAGAACAACTCCCAAAAAAGGCCTGCTCAAACATGTCATCTTAGAGTTTACAGTTTCACATCAGAGATTAAAGTTGATTACAGGCTGAAAAATTATAATAAGAGCCATAATTAGCAAAGTCAATAATCATCTACTGTGTGTGAGGTATTCTGCAAAAAGTATTTTTTATCCTTTTTTGGGCAAGAAAACCAATTAAGGTCTTTCTGTTTGAAAGGGCAACTATTATCCAAAATATATATTATATTTAAACTTTTCTACCCATTGAAAATGTAATCTGCAGTGGCCTTTTCAAAACAAGTAGCATCATTGTTATAAATGACACAGTTCAGAATGCCCAAGTGATAGCCAGACAGGAGGGTAAAGGTGTGGTAAAAAAGGAGGCGAGAGAAGGAGAGGAACACCGCAGAGAGATGCTGTGCTTCATAAAGAAGAGACATTGAGAGACACCGGGTGGCCAGGGAAGCATCTGCTCAACGAATGAAAACATCAACTTTAAGAGCAACAGAGAGGGCAGGGGAGGGTCGAGAAAGCTTAGGTGTGGAACGAGAGATTAATTATTGGAGGGTAGTGGGGGAAGCATGAAGAGGAGAGGGTCTGGGGAGGAGTCAGGGGAGGCGAGAGCGGGGATTATCACATGAGGCAAGGTCCATAGATGATGTGTGGGTGAACAAGTCACGGGGGGATGATGGCTGGGCAGTGACACAGTACACTGGACTAGTGTAACCAAGTCAGGAGAGGAGAGCTAGAGAATAACAAAGGCCAGGGATAGATAGCTGCCTCCTTTGTGACCCTGACAGGTGTTCTGGTAGAAGTCCCAATGCAGACAGTCAGACGTGAAGAGCCAACACAAACACACACGCACAAACACACACAAACACACACACACAGCGTGGAACAGTAAACAAACATGCACCCATAGTAGAGATACACACACACAGCATGATAGTACACACATAACATGGTGTAAGCATGACCCATGGGGCAGGGTACAGCTGGACTGCCTGTCCCCAGCTCAAGATCACTCTCCCTGGGGAGGCAACGCGGCACAGAGGGCCTGAGCCATCTCCTGGATGAGAGAAGACCCAAGAGGGGAGACAGGAAGCTGGGAAGTCAGGGCATGACGTAGATACCAGATAGAAACCAAGAGAAATATATGAACAGTTACTGCAGACGTACACAATATGTAACCAGGATTACTGTAAATACATATATGAATATATAAGCAATATATACATGCACATTTACATGTTTAGAACAATAGTATATTGCATCCATCAACCTTCGATCTGCTTTTATAGCCACTTCCACTGCTATAAATGTCTTTATATGGTGACCGCACGTAAATGTACACCTCTTTTCAACTTTATGGTGATTGGGAAATTGCATATTTTGAGTCGTTATGTTGTTGGAGGTCATATAGCATTTACAGTCCTTGAAAGCCCTTGACCAAGGCTAAACATTGACAGATATCATTGGAATGCAAACAATTATTATTGCGCTTACCAACAAAAATCAAGTTGGAGCACCGTGTCCTAAAATGTGTGCGCGACGTCGAGCAAGTGGTCTGTTTTCAACATCTATGGAACGTATCACGGTGCGTGAACCGCATCCCAAAACACTGCCAATGTTTACCTAGAGGGATTCACCGTAGCTTTGGCATATTCCACCACACGCATTTCAAAACAAAGGCTGTGAAGAGCGCTTGTCCAATGCGGTGGGCCAGTTCTCTCATCAGTGACAGTCATGATCAAATGCTATGAGGAAGACATACATTGACGCGTAATGCACACACTCCAGCAAGCACGCACACGCACACAATGGATAGCAGCTCCCAAAGACTTGAGTTCTCCTTCACTCCACAGGATTCATCCATCTTGTCTGTCCTATCACAGTGTGTCTGATGCAATAGGCCTGTGCTGTGACAATCTGTCTGTCAGGGCCTTGTGGTCTACCTTTTAAAGTTATGGGTGTGCCTTCTGCCACATACCTGTCATTATACAGTATGTGTAGTTAAACAGTTTGTCAGTAAGTACATGATGGCTGAGGGGAAAGAAGCATACACATGTATGTGTCTGTGTGTGGACTTGACCAGCAAGTCATTTGGCTCAAGATGACACAATCAAGAATAATATTCAGTCAAGACACAGGAAGCAAACTTTTATGTTTAAGGTCAGGTATATAACCTAGTGTTAGAATGGCATCAAGGGGTAGGAGTTAGAGATAGGTTTGGGACAGTGGTGTTCGCATACCGAAGCCTTCTACTCCCAGACTCGGTTAGGCTTTGGGCTAGGGAGCTCAGAGACACCTACACTGCAGTCCACAGACCTCCAAACACCAACGTTTGTTTAGCATAAGACTAGCATAGCATAGCATTAACATCCAAGACCAGAAGATCAGAGTCAAGGAGAATGCCACTGGCCAGCCATGTAGAGGATGTTTCCTACCTAATGACAACTCTGCTGTTCAGAATCACATTAGGGATACCAGCTCTCTCACACAGGGAGAACTTGTTCTGATTCCCAAACCCTAATGACATTACAGTTGACTGGAAGGAGAGTCGGTGCTAAGCTATGCTAAGAAAGGGCCACTCAATCATTGCATCCTATAGTAAGTGGCCTCATGAAAGTGTCTCATTCTGCTCCGTCTGTTTTCTTCCACACAGCTGCTACAGTGTCTGAATGAGCGGATGTGAACAACAAGCTGTATCTTTGTCCGCTGCGCTGTTCTGATGAAGCCCAG
This sequence comes from Plecoglossus altivelis, assembly GCA_036571765.1. Taxonomy (NCBI): domain Eukaryota; kingdom Metazoa; phylum Chordata; class Actinopteri; order Osmeriformes; family Plecoglossidae; genus Plecoglossus; species Plecoglossus altivelis. The sequence goes on along the minus strand of BROE01000021.1, from coordinate 17,873,594 downwards.
CTGCCCAGCAGTTAGCAAAGCAGTCTGGACTACAGAACGGCACTCGGGGAAAATAAAGAAGAATGTGTCCAAAGGGTGCTTATTTCAGGCTTTACCGGGGACTGACATTTCCCTGGTCTCTACAACGCGGTCAGTGAGGCTTAACACGCAGAGTGAACCCTAACACACAAAGGTCGTTTCGCCGAAGGGCGCTCCAAAAAGGAGAAGAGGCCGTTTATTCCTCCCTCACCATGGAGACGTACTGCAACTGGAACTACACTCTCTCCCTCTCTCTCTTTTCCACTCTCTCTGTCTTTCTCCCTCTGACGGGGTCATCCTGGCCTCTTCTATGGTCGGGTATGTTCCAGGCCTCGGGGTCAGGCATGCAGAAGGCTACAACACAGACCAAATGCGGTGTGACAAGGGCGAGTGTGTAGATGTCATCCTTAGAGGATGACCAGCAGGATGACTGATGGCTAGCTCAGCCAATAGAAGGCCTCGCATCGGGTGTCCATCCACTGTTACCATCCGTGCACTTGAAAAGTATCTGCATCGGGAACAATAAACACTGTGTCTTTGTTTGTATTAACTTGTAAATGATTTTACGAGCCTGGCACCCCTCATGTTATTCTGCCCGCCCCCATTGCCCCCCATTATTGTCCAAATGTAAATGGATTGACGGCCTTGTCCTAGCTGCAGTTAAAACACGTATAAGCTTGACACCCACATTCAGCACTAGGGTGGAGTAAACCACAGGACAACACTTACATCTTTTGAAGTTCAATTTATTGGTGTATTTACAATAACAACTATGGTAAAAAAAAAATCTCCATCGTAAAAATTGGAATAATCAAAAGATAATATGTTGACACACAAACAAATACACGTAAGGCCCACATAAAATTTTACAAGTGGTTTCAAATGGCTTCAATTCAAAGAGAATGTCACTCCTGTCCAATCTGAAAAGAGATATTTTAAATCTAGTGCCATATTTTTACGATTCTTTTATTTTTTTTATCATTGACTGTCATACAAAAACACTTTTCTAGATTGCAGCATGTGGAGTTGGTGGCCAAGCAGGATTTGGACCCCTTCCCCCATCATAAGCATGGCAAGCAGTATTGTGCAAGAACATATTGGCGGATGCAGTGCTTCTTCAATCCTACTGTGATTAACGTGGACCTGCGTCCGGCCTACAGCTGTTACGATGGTACAAAAGAGATTTGGGGTTTGGGGGGAGGTCTCTCTTGGCAGCTTCTGGTGCTTGAGCAGTAGGGGGCAGAGTTTCCAGAAGTTTCCGGGAGAGAACTAACCTCAGCTTGGTGAGGATGAGCTGGGGAAGCAGGGAGGTGAAAGCTTTCAAGGAGCCCAACTTGGCTTCAGCGGAACGTTCACATCTCCAGGCAGACGTCAGCCAAACCTCTAAGTAGCCTCATTTGTTCACCTCGTGTCCGCAGGCGTTTACGTCATTTGTCGTCAAAAAATGTCCCAAAACTACACACGGCATTATTTACAATGGACGTTCGTCGAGATACACTTTTTTCCATTTAAATAGATTTGCTTATAAAAAAAATAAAAAACCTGTGTAAAATCACTTAAATAAATGAAAGAGTTTAAGGCTGCCAGTCTTCTCAGGGCACTGTGTGCAGTGGAGAGCCCTTCATTTAGACTGGCACAGAATGGATTGGGTGTAAGCCAGGCCTAGAGGCAGAACTGGGAGACAAGGCAGTGACCAACACACCTGACTGAGCACTGGGGTCACTAAGATGGATCACTACTGACCAGCTAGCTAACATGCTATTTATCACAGACACGGTCTTGATTACCAGCTGCCAACTAAAACCCACCTGTCCCATTTAGATACAGTGGGTTCTCGTCAGAGATAACTCGCGCTGTGATTCTACTTTGGGAAGTCAAGTCACTGACTTGTCAGTCAAAACAATAACAACAACAATATGAATCCTGAAGCCCTTACTTGACTTCTTCCATGTGTACAGTATTCTCAGGGTCGGTTGTGTCTGTGAATTACTGTACACTTCACTGATTGGCCGTCAAGCAGGACGTACAGTACTGTGAGCGTGGACGCCTACAGAGCAGGTCCATTTCACATGAAGGAGGACTAACGAAAAAGAAAAAGATTCTGACGGGAAAGACACTGAGGCCAAGTGGCAAAGACAAGTCCAGCCATTTCACTCCAACACACTCAGAGAAGAAAATAGTTGTCCCCCACCCCCCCACCGCCACCCTCCCCCCCACTATACACCTCAGAATTAATGGCTTTACAAGGTAAACATGTGCCTTTGGTAAGCAAAACAAAAAAAATCTTTTTTCTTTTTTACTTATCTGCTAAAAGACAACAATATACCTACATATGAATCATGGACATCTATAAAGGGCATCAACGTCAAATGTTTTCAATTGTTACTGACTGGTTACAGCCTGTGTAGGAGTGACTCCCCCCAAATGATGCCTGTTCTTTTACAATGCCTGACGTTTCAGCATAGTTGATTATCAAGAAATTAGAGGTGCGGAATGAGAGGAAGTGACATCACGCAGTTCTCTTCCTGTGGTTATCATACAAAATGGCTTCTACCACTTCCAGTGTCTTTTAAAATCAGTGAAACAAGTGAATCAAGTGAATAGAAAATGCTATTTGGAATAGCCCCGTCCCTGACATACACATAATTCCATACAGGTTTGAATCTGAATATTTCACACTCTAAAACCAGAACTAGTATCAGTGCTTCTAACACAGTCTGTCATTTGTTTTCAACCATATAATTATATTATCACACCTGCAACGAAAAACAAACACTGAAAATAAGTTTTCAAAGATTCAATAAATAAATGAGGTCCAGCCTCACATAATAATAGGAACAACAATTAAACAGGTACTTCCACCGCCTCCTCCAAAAATGTTTCGACAAGGCGATCTGTGAGACATGAACGAACAGAGGCTCAGCTGAAGCTGTCTAAAGGGCAAACATACATCACAGGCAGGAGAGGGGAAATTTGTCGACATGGCTTTCAAGAGACAACTAAAGACGCCATTTCAATTAACACTGTCAAATACACAGAGGGACGCGAAGGGCCGGATGCGCTTGGGGTGCTGTGAGTGGGCCTTGCATCCATACTAACAAGATTCATTAGTTGACTCACCCCCTATGCGTAAAAAGCCAATATTTCTGTGAACCACTGCAAGGCTGTACATCCAAATGCCCAACACAGGTGGTAGATTAGCCGGAGTGCGAACACCATCACAGCCGTTGTGCCTCTCGGCCTCTCATTTGACTTTGGTGAGGGCGTCCGAACATGCGGGCCTTCGGGGCCTACCTCAGGCACGGGCTACTGCGGCAGAAACACAGACGGACTGACATCATCAATGTGGCCGTACAACGTTCAAGTCATGTCCTGATGGGCTTCTGTAAACACAGGGCTGCGTCTCTTAGACAGACACAGTCTTTTTAAATCATCGACTTCAGCTCTACGACTGTAGAATGCAGGTGAGTAAACGGTATCGCTCGAAAGTAGATACTGAGACACAAACACTGTTTCTCTCCCTGGTTTCCGGCATCTTCCGTCCACGTCACAAGGTCAACAGTGAATAATCACAGTTTTGGAGGGGAGGGGGGGAGGAGGGCATGAAGAACAAGTCACTGACTGGTATGCCTTTGCATAGCTCCTCCCTTATTCGCACACACACACGTGCACGCACACAAACAAATGACTTTGTGTGAGCTCCGAGTGGCCAGCAGCCTGGCGTGTTTGTTTAGGCAAAGGTGGGTCTACAGTGAGGCTTTGTGTACAGGGTTTGTCTGCTCTAATAGCTTCCATTCCTGTCCGCTGTCATCTAGCACGTCACTCGACCTCAGCGCTGTCTCAATCCCTCCTGCCGCATGGCCAGAGCTAGTGGACGTCGTTTCCTTAGCGTCTTGTGCAGGGAATTTGAGCCAGTGAGCCGGCATCAAACACATTGCCACAGCCTAGACGTACAACATGTACACATCTATCTAAGGGCTAGCACTCAGGGTATCCACGCTCGCGTGCTACTCTTTGTACATACACAAAGAGATATACAGTAGCTACACATTTCCAATAATTGCACTGCCACTAGTCCACGCAATAGATTTGGCACACCCTATACAGAGCCAGCTGCAAGGGTATGTGTGTGTGTGTGCATGTGTGGTTAGTGACAGAAAGAGAGAGAGGAGAAAGAGAGAGCAGTGGTGTGGCTTTGTCTCTTTCTTAATTTATATTATCATAAAACTGAAAATATTCAGTGCAGAAGCAGCTAACCAAATGTTTTAGGACTAGGTCAGCCTGTGTGTGCGTGTGAGCACTGTACTGTACTGTATGTGTGGCTCGGTGTGTGCGTATGTACTGTATGTGTGGCTGGGTGTATGCGTATATACTGTATGTGTATGCGTATATACTGTATGTGTGGCTGGTGTGTGTTTATGTACTGTGTGTGTGTGCATGTACTGTACGTGTGGTTGTGACAGATACTGGGTGTCCTGGGTACCTGTCTGCAGGTTGAGAACTTGTTCATGCTGGGATATGCCCCGGACAGGAAGTCGGACAGTACAGTGACACAGTGAGCCGAGTAGCGGCGATACAAATTGAATACAAAAACCAAAACGAATGACTGAAATAATGAACAAATGTGTCCATGTTAAAGGCCAAAATGGTGTGAAAGGCGAGTGGAGACAGAAGACTGGAGAAGCCTCGATGAGAGAAGCGATGGATCATGAACAAGTTGAATCCCTTCCTCTCATATAATTAACCAATATACTTCTGCGTGTCTCCTTTTTTTTTTGCTTCAAAACAACAACAAAATAATTAAATGAAATGCATATCGGTAAGGTTCCAAAGTAGCGCCGCGACCAGCGGCATGGCCGACAGCCTTCGTGGCCTCGGAGGACGCCTGGTTAGTAGTCCGGAATCTGGGCTAGCTGCCGGCTCAGGCTGACGGACACGTTGGTGTAGAGAGGCCTCCGGGACACCAGGGGGGTGTAGTGGAGGTTGTTAAGGCCATCCAGGCTCTGTCTCTCCTTTGAATGGCGCAGCAGAGTATACCTGTGGGAGAGAGAGGCAGAGAGAGAGGGAGAGAGAGACGGGGAGAAAGACACCAGCGTGAGTGGATTTGACTAGTCATCATTTCTAATAGGGACCAGGCAGGATTACACCAGGACAACCCTTAGCTAGCGTGGAACTCAGACAGGCAGCAGGATCGGAATTTTGCTTCCAACGAGGTCACGTGTGACGTTTTAAAAAGAGCAGAAATGTCTTGAAAGCCACTCTTCTACTCTTGCCGGTCTCTCCATGTGACCGGTTGGCGTCATGTGAGACTAAAGTACATTCCAAACGCACCGTTTCTCAAAATCCACATGTCTAATGGGCATGTTGTTCTCTGTTTTCAAAGGCACTGTTTGCATGTAGTTCAATTTCTCTTCCTTTTGTGAGTGTGGGTGGCTTTGTTTGCAATGTTTAAGTTCCGGAAAGTGTTAATAGGTTCAATGTGTGTTGAAGTGCACACCTGCGATTGTGTTGGATGTATATGTGTTTAGGTGCCCTGGCAACGATTGCATATGTGTTTGATGTGTGTGTGTGTGCATGTTAGCCCTTGGTGGCGAGTGTGCACATGCTTGAAGCACGTGCATTTAGGCGCTCATTTGAGGGGGTGTGTTGGATGTGTGTATGCTCATGGAGAGGGTGTGAGACTGACCTTCCCAGAAACTGGACTTCTCCGCGGTGATGGTGAGGAATGGACATGTACCGACCAAGTTCACCTGGCGGCCGACTGACAGTATAGTTGGCATACTGCACCCTGTGCAAACACACACAAACACACACCCAGTCATTAACACTTGACACAAGGTTTTCTTCATTCAGCTTTTATCCAAAGTGACTTACAATAAGTCTGCTTGTCTAGACTATGTGAACAGACTGTCTCAGTGTGAGTTAGTCCTTATATAAAAAGGACATTTATGTCTCTGTTTGACTCTAAGGGCCGCCACATTCTACATTCTGTACCAGACAGCAAGGCTACGACCCTCAGCTTTGCAATAATAGCGGCTTGCAACAGGGCTGTCTACTTTTGAACCTTTAGACATTTTAGAATCTCTTGGAAAAGGAATTTATTCATTTTGACCGTTCAGATTGAGTTGATGCCTTGACTAAACTCTCTTCCAGTCTTGGTTATGAAAGAATTCTCTGACAGTTATTTTGTGTCACATTGCGATGGTGTAGGAGTCTCTTCACCTGTTCCACAAATCATCATCTTCCCCTCCCCAGCCCCAGAATGCATTGGGAAAGCCGTTGATCTTCCTGTATTGCTCCACCGTCAGACCACTGACACCACCGAAGAACTCATTGTACGGGAGCCTGCGGAGGACAAACAGCCAAACTACAGCCCATCGCAGACACGTATCAAAGTCTCGATCTCCTCCGACATCGTTTGTGCGATTCGATCGGGGACATCTACCGGAGGCACGAGTGACTCACATGTAGGAGTACTTGTTGAGCTTGACGGCGAAGTGACGGGGCATCTCTCCACAGCCGTAGTAGTTCCTGTCGTTCTCCATGAGGTGGTCGACGTCGTGAAACACGAGGCAATCCCAGTCCATGTCTCGCATGGCTTCCTTGAATCCCACGTTGAACAGCATGGCCCTGTTAAACGGCTCTGTCCCTGTCTGTAGAGAGAGGAAAAGAGAGAGAGACAAAAGAAAGATGCAGAGATAAAGTAGACACTCTCGCCCTGAGATGTAATCTCACCGATGATCAGATTAGTGTACCCTGAATATGCATGGAATGAGAAAGAAAACTGCCCGGGAAATGTTCTGAAAGCGGACGTTTTCTAGAGCTAGACAGTGCTTGGCACAGTTGGAGCAAACCTAATGCGGGGAGTGGGGAGGGATGTGAACAGCTCATGCAGCATGAGGCGAACCACTAATTAGTCACTTAGTGGCCTGTTTTTTGTTTTGTATATTTTGGTGTCTGTGTGTGTTCTGTGCTGGTGTTTCTCTGGGGCGTGTTAGCGAGGCTGTACCTGCTCTATGACGTAGAAGGCAAATTGCAGCCTCTGACTCTGCAGTACTGGGACCAGGTGGTTGAGGAGGATAGGCAGATGCTCATGGCGGTTCCTAAAAGGGACCAGGATCGCCACCTACAGACGGAGAGAGGAACAAGCGTTTTTAGACACGTCCTTTAACTTCTAGCGAGGACTTGCAACTCAGCCCTTATCCCAGTGCTGTTTTCCAGAAATCCGCAACCTTATCGAAACCCAAAAACTTAACCTGCGCTCTAACCTTAACCCAAACCCTGGCTCCTAACCTTAAAACTAATCTCCTTCCCGACTCCCAATCCCCTAACCCTGTATTCTAACCCTGGCACTAAATCTAACCCATCAAATCTTGCTCACACACACACCTTTTCCAGATATGTTAAAAATGAAATTCAGACACATCTCTTATCTAAACTACATCAACATTCTGAGTTTCCTGGTAGCTAATATTAGCGCGTTATAATCATTTCACAGCATCAGAACCAACTAGACACATAAATGTTCACCCAACCTTGACATCAGGGAATGTTCATTAGTGCACAACGTCATGATAATATCTAGCAATGACATTCAAGTCAGGTACATAAAGTGCGTAAGTTTTGTGCAGACGTGTCAACAGGGAATGTGTGGACGTGCATGCAGACTAAAAGAAACTTAAAGGAACGTCAGGCATCGGTCCTAAGAACATCTCAAACAGATAGAACAGTGTGAACCACAGAGGCTCTGGTCTCCAAAGACACATTGTTGGGTTGGGCAGTGCAGGACCTTCTTTGAAAGTTGCGCAAGACTGTCCGTGGTCTTTTCTAAGAGAAACTTTTGGTATCTGAACACAGATACACATTTGTGGTTGATTGTGTCACAAGGGAACTGTAAATGAATGTGTCACGGTCGCCAGCCTGTTGTTTCCAGTTCTGTATTCATGCTTGTGTTTCCTGTCTCCACTGTTTTCTGCTAGTTTTCTCTGTTTCCTGTAACTTTCCGGCGTTTCTTGTGTTTCCTGTAAAGGTTTCCTGTTTCCGTCCATCCGTCTGTCCATCTGTCTGTCAGTGGCTCCGGTATCACAGTCTATATCTTCCTCCGTCTGTCGGTCGGTCTCTCTGCCTGCCTCAGTCCCCATCTACCTGCCCTGCCTCCCTGCCATCTTCCCTCCATGAAATACCCTTCTACTTAGATACCTTTGTCCTATTTTGCGTCTCCTTCATATGGGTCGACTTGCTCCCACCCTCCCCTTGACAAAACGTGGAATCTCATTTGTCAAGTGCGGCGACACTGAGCCCAGTAAAACTCAAAGCCATGGGGACAATAAAGTATATTGTATCGTAAATACCCTGTCCACATACAGAACACCTGTGAATGCACACACACACACACACACACCTTCCAGCGGGGAACGCAGTCCCGCGGCTTCCAGTAGCCTCCTGGGGACAAGCTTGGCTCGGCTGCCAACAGCACCCGCTCCACCTCCTCCAGAGACACCTCACTCATATTAACCTGCAGCCTGCCGTCTGGGAGGGGACGGGGTGGGGAGTGGGAGAGAGGGAGGAGGGGGGGGGGAGTCAGAAGAGAAAAGTGAAGGTTATTCAGAAGGCAGCCAATATGATAAAGAAAGGGAGAGTGAGACAGAGAGAGAAAGACGAGGTAGAGCGAGAGGGAGGGAGAGAGAGAAAGAGGGGGAAAGACGGAGGGGGAGTGAGTCAGGGAGAGAGAGTGGGAGAGAGAGTGAGGGAGAGAGAGAGTGGTAGAGAGAGTAGGAGAGAGTGAGGCAGAGAGAGGAAGGGAGGAAGATGGAGTGAGAGTGAAGGAGAGAATGGGAGAGAAAGAGGGAAAGAGACACAGGGAGAGATAGTACGAGGGAGAGAGGCTGGGAGAGAGTGAGGGAGAGAGGGAGAGAGTGAGGGAGAGAGGGTGGGAGAGAGAGGGAAGGAGAAAGAGAGAGCGTGAGAGAGAGTGTACTCACTCATGGTAGGCAGTTTCTCGGGGCACACTTGGGAGGAGACGTAAGTGAAGCCGTCAGGGAGGTAGGAGGCGGCAGGAGCGTCACTCTCAACTGGATTGAAGTCATATGTGTAATCTGGACAGAGGAAAAGAGAGAGAAAGAATGATGGCAGCCCCTTAAAAGGTTTTCACCAATATTACAGGAGCTTGGCTCTGATTGCTGACAAGCTGAATTCAAATCTCCCAGGGGTGTCAGATCAGGCCCCTCATTAACCTGATTCACGATGCTATCAATAATTGATGTTTGTAAGTTTGCACGTTTGTGACTGGATGCTACACACTGATAAAAAAGAGGTGCACTGTCAAATTATTTACAACTACGAAATATTGCATATCTCCAAGGAACTACTCCAAGTTGGAGTCTCCAATCTCAGGTCTGTTCTGGGAGGTCCCATCTGCTACAGTCTGTGCTGTGTGCTGACGTTCTGCTCCGCGCGCCTGCTCACCTGTGCTGTTGGCACTGTAGGCTCCTCTCACCACCTGTTCTAGGACCTGGGCACCGATGTTCTTCACATTTTCCCGGATCTGGATCCCTCGAGCCTGGACCATGAACAGATACTCGTTCACTGCGGAGGGAGGGCATGCGAGGGACGAGAGAGGGAGAGGGATGTTGGTTTAGCTGAACGAGCTGGCAATCAGTCATCGGTTGGAACACTGTCAGCGTTGTGTTATTGACTCAGTTTTGATGTTTCGCCAGAGGAAATCAGTCTGGGATGAATGGGGATGGGAGGGTTAACGCAATCAGGTCAAACATCCTGATTGTGAGCCAGAGTGCTTTCATCATCATCATCATCATCATCATCATCATCATCATCATCATCATCATCCCCTCCTTCTCTTCAGCTGCCATAGTGGCACAAAGAGAAGGAGGGACTTAAGAGCTTAACTCCAGCCCTGAGAAGGGGGTCTCCTACCTGACCCTAATTGATTACAAGCCTTAATGGGTTCCCCTAATGACGGGATCCCCCTGCCCCCCCCTGCCCCCCCCCTACTCCGCACATCAAAGGATTCTTTCCGCAGAAGGAGCTAAGCGAGCAGTCCTAATCTGCGGAGAGAGGGTTTTGTGGGCGAGGGAGAGTTAATCTAATTTCACGGCGAGGGAGAACAAGGAAGTGAGTGAGAGAGAGCGAGAGGAGAGAGAAAGAAAGAGAGCGCGGGGAGAGAGATAGAGATAGAGATGGAGGGAGGAAGAGTAACGCTGCAGGACTGGGCGACTGGGGGAGGGGGGCACCTAAGAGGAGGTGTGGAACAAGATATATGGGAACATTAAAGTACTCAGTCCTTTCGTGTGTGTGTGTGTGTTTGTGGGGAGAGAGGTGTAACCTTCAGTGATTCCCTCCCCCCCATCCCTCCATTGGCAATGTCACAGACCATAAAAATACGAATATAAAAAAGTCTGCCAGTAGCACAAATCGTTTCTGAATTACTCAGAGCCATTCCATCGTATTGCTGTGAGAGTGAAAACTGTATGGTGCCACTGTTACCCTGTACTACTGGTTTAACCTGAAAAATGTAAACAGAGAGACTACAGAGAGTCTAGCCAGGTTCGAATCTGACAGAGGAAGTTGGAGGCTGGATCCACCTACAAAGCGCAGGAAGATTTAACTTAATGCTGGGTTCCTGACAAAAATACTACATTGTTGTGTGTGTATGTGCGTGTGGTTTAGATTCGCTGGCAGAGAGAGTCACAAGGTCAGGCAGATAAAGGAAGAACAGAGACACTGCGATGTGCTTTTGAACAGGAATAACCTGCTGTTCTCTTCCACACCTGCCACTTCTCAGAGTGTGCATGAGTGTGGATGGCGGGGGAGGTTTACTGTAGGGCACTGAGGCTACCCAGACTGACTGAATAAGTGAGTTCAGGCGGAATTCTTTTATCAGTATGTACGCGTGTGTGGATGAGTGCGTGGGTGTGTTTGCGTGGAACTAACTGACAGAGCCCCATGACACATGGTTTCTCAGCTGTAATTGCTTGTGCTTACGTTGACCATGTTTACACGGTTGACTTGACTTGCAGAAAAAGGGAGGCTGGAAGTGAAATCAATGTCCCCCCTCTCGCCCTCAGATGGACGCCAAACGAAAACCGCAGCACATTCGCCCCGCCGCCGAGCTCGCTGATCAAACAGCCGTCACCGCTCCGTAAACACCCGGACTCCCTGCGCGGCACATTGCGTGAGCAGCCGCGTAAACACAGGCTGAACGGCGCATTCTTCGGAGCATAACTTCCATGGCCATGTCTGCTTTCGAGGGTGCAGGTTTTGAGGTCCAATCCCTTTTGTGCTCCATATGGTGGAAAATGTCTGACAGACTTTCAGCCCTCGCTGCCTCACCACCCCGCAGGCAGCAACATAGGCCAGCACAGCCTTGGCTCGACTGCATTCATCTCATCTAGAAGCTCTGGGGCAAAGCCAGGGGTGAATAATTCCTCCATTATTCATTTCTGAAACACTCCAGGTATCATCACGTCGTCCCTTATGGGTGCAGTTCAATACCATTTGTTCTCGCAGACTTTGTTTACTCGTGGAGAGACGTCTTGGCCTCGAGTTTGAGACCCCATTTAAATCCTGTGATCCATATTGATCCCACACTGATAGAGCCTCTAGGGTGATGAGGTGAGATTCGGTAACTACTGAAGACTTTGGGATGTTGAACCGCGTCTGTTTCTAGTGATATCTGACCTGTGTTTGATGTTATTTCAGTTGTTTGGCCATATGCCGGTTTCCCGACAAGTGCCGGTTAGGAACTTTAATCTCCGATACCAGATAGAAGATGTCGAGGTTACTATTATTCACCCTCCCTCCCTCTTCACAACCTCCTTCCTCTCCCTTCCTTCCTTATCCTCCTTCTTTCTCTGGCTTTTCCTCCCCCAACTCATCCACTTATCTCTCCTCACTCCACCTCATCCTCCTACCTCCACCTCATCCTCCTACTTCCATCTCATCCTCCTCCTTCCACCTCCTCCTCCTCCTTTCACCTCCTCCTCCTCCTTCCACCTCATCCTTCTTCCACCTCATCCTCCTCCTTCCACCTCATCCTCCTCCTTCCACCTCATCCTTCTTCCACCTCATCCTCCTTCCACGTGATCCTCCTCCTTCCACCTCATCCTCCTTCCACCTCATCCTCCTCCTTCCACCTCATCCTCCTCCTTCCACCTCATCCTCCTCCCTCCATCATGAAACAATGGTTTCCAGAGACTCGGTTTCTCCAGGGATGTTCAAGGCAAGGCTGGAACACAAAGCTGCATATTGTGACAAATTCAATCAGGCACCAAAGACCTGGAGCCCACAGAGATCCAGGGCAATTAGCCCACAGAGCCCAGACACATAACACTCCGCTCAGGCATGCTGATGGAGCAAGACCTCAGTCACACACACACACACGCACACGCATGTTACACACACCAAACACGCACAGGACTATTACACCTTGCACAACAACATATCGCACACACTCCGGACACACAGTACCATTTCAGGACTCCAGCCTCCCCCCTATGAGGAGACCTTGTCTGACCTTGTCCACCACAGCTCTCTGAAGCAGCTCTTTCAGGCGCTGCCTCTACTGTACCCCCCCCCCCCCCCTTTCGCTCTCTCCGTCCCTCCATCTCTCCCTCTGCAGTACTTCTCTTTGTCTACATTCCTCCCTCTCTCCATTTCTAGAATGTTCTTTCAGGAGGCCCCTGCTTCCATGTTGTGCCCATCAAGCCTTTTTTCCCCCGTTCAGATCACCAATGGTGTTTGTGACCAGCTGAGGGATTCAACCTGTGTGTAGGCAACGTTTCATTAAAAAACCCTGACACACGCACATAAACACACACACGCACACGCAAACACAACCACTAAAAGGCAATTAACTTCCCATTGATAAGTCAGCAGTGGGCGGTGCCTCATCAGTTTAATTCTCCACGCTCTCCGATAAGAGCTGAAAGGGCTTTTATTTCATTTCCCTTTTGTTTTTTTTAGGACAGGAAACACACACGCATGCGTACACACACCACTCCAAGGCGTGTGGAGCTTTAAAGCTGTCATTCTGAGAATATTGTGTTTTTTGTACCACCACCACAACCACCACTGCAACCGTCAGTGCTTCTAGCCCCGGCTGAGTCAAAGCACAAACATGCCCACTTCCGTCTTCTATTAGAAGACATTTCCAATCATCCGATCGCCGTGTCGCGAGATGGGCTTAGCACGCGTGGCCGAAGCGCTTGCTCGCTCGCTCGCCAGCCTGCACTTGAGGCATCTATCTCCGTTTCCATGTGTATGATAGACAGGATCCCTGCCCAGTCTGAGCTGTTTGGAGTCTCCGTGGAACTGAGAGTGGTGATGTTTACTCAGCCCCGAAAGCCCTACAATTATCAGGTGGTTGATTGTTTCATTTAGGCAGCCGATCCCATTGGATAGTTTAAAAGAGGATCAGACAGATAGATGGATAACAGATGGATCAGATAGAGAAGCAGAGGATTTGCATTCAAATGTGTTGGTGTGTTTCTACACAGGTGCAGGGAAGTTGGCGGCGGCGGTGGGTTTTTTCTCCAAAACGATTCCGAGCGATCCGCGGGTTTTTCCCTGGAAGTCAAGTGCATCGTAGCCTTCCCTGAACCCTGTCGATGGTGCCAGGAAAACCAACTAATCAATACACATATGGCAGTAAACACACATTTGTGCGTGCGCATACATACACACACCAAAAAAAAAGTCACGACAGGTTTAAAATGCAGGTTAGGAAATCTACAGGGTGGCTCTCATTTCAGGCAAGGTGTTTAGAGGGAAAGAGAGACAGGCACACAGATATAGAGATACCCTCTAAACAAATGAGTCACATCCCCGGGTCCTGTCCTTCAACGAGCTATGCAAAACCCAACACCTCATGCACACTCCAGCAGCTCTCCTGGCGCCTCACACTCCAACAAACCCAGGCGCAGTCGCGAAACGAGTCGCGCGACTGTGCGGCCGGACAGAGCGATGAGGAGAGGCTGCTGTCAACGCCTTCCTGGAAAACGGAGGACGGTGACAACATGGATTCTTCATGGTTGGTAGGAAGCTAGCGTTCGTTCACCCTCACAGGAGACTGGCCCTAGATGTGGAGTGACACCGACCCTCCCAAAGTGAGGAGGTCATGCTGAAGCTCTGTTCTGACCCAGTGATTCCATTGTCGGTGGTATTTAGAGTTGTTGCGTGCTCGCCTTTACACACACACACACACACGTACACTTTATACATTTGCAACTGTTTTTTTTCAAAACACCGAGAGCACATGTTTAGATTAGCCTCATCCTTCCATTTCATCCTGTTCTAAAAGGAGCCATGTTCTAAAAGGAGCCATGTTCTAAAAGGAGCCATGTTCGGATCTATAAAGAAAGCTTCACTCTCTCCACACACACGCTCCTCTGCCTCTCCAGCGGGGCGTCTGGTTGCCGGGGGAAACAAAAGATTATGTAAGCGGCAGCATGTGTTGGCCTTTCCCAAGGGCCCTTTCTGTAGCCACCTCCAGAGACTAAAACAATCACACACACACACACACACACACTATATCCCACATCTCCGATCCCCATACCTGACATGAAGGTATGGAGAAATAAACCCGACTTTGTTCCTGCTGATAACGCATTGTAGACACACCCACACACATGCATTACACATCTGCAAACATACGCAAATAGTCTCTGGGGTATAAAAGGAAATTATTTCGATGATGCAAAGTGTGAAGAATTTCCTCCCGGTGCACATTATAAACAGGGGATCCCATTCACGGGTATAACACACACACACACACACACACACGCACACACGCACACACTTGTAACCCTAAACTCCCAGAGTGTAACATATGCAACAGCTACACACACACTCACCTGACCCTCTCTATACCTGCTTGGACCTGGAATGGGCTTATATCGATGGTATAGCACCTATTTAAAGTACACTATTTAAGCTGTCATTGATAGTACACTTTGCTTTTACAATTCATGCTAAATAACCCATTTCTTTGCATGCAGTGTTAAAAAACACATTTTGTGAGTTAACATGGCAAATGCAATACAATCGTATGTTCATGGTGGATTCCTACAGGAATTGTCACAATTGGAAAGAGTGGTGAATTTGGGCTACCAATTCCTTCACCTCCACTGTCCCTGAAGAATATTTTGAGCTAGCGGGCACCTGTCAAACAGCGTTGCCGACGCTACGACGCACAAGACTGCATTCCACACAGAAACTTCCCATTCCTCAGTCAGATGCTTGTGTTCTGTCTTGATCTGAAACAAAGAGATAAGTAGTGGAGGGGTCTTGTGATTTGCATTCTGGAGTCAGCTGGAAAAAAAGGAGAGCAAAAAAAAATCTCAACCAGCACACGAGATCCTGCAGCCCACCACTCAGACGAGAGGATGAGAGGGGAGGGCGAGGGAGGGCAGGAGACGAGTGGGAGGATGTGAGGAGGGAGGGGAGGGAGGGAGGGAGGGAGGGGAGGGTGGCCTGTGGAATGGAACGGCACCGTACTCCCTAACCCACGCAGACCAGGGAAGACACCGGTCCTCACAGCCCCCCCGCTCACGAGACTCAGTCATAAGTGGATCATGAGGCCGTAGCCCTTACACTTCACTTACTAACAAACGCATGCACCCACGCACACACACACACATACACACACACACACACCCACACACCCACACACGCAAACACACCAACCGACTTGCAAGATGAAAAGACAGGAAATGGAATGAGAGAGCTCATTCAAACTACAGATGCCTCAGCCACAAAGTGCTCCCCAATCGCAACGCTATGGATGACGTCACCGGCCACCGTGATGGACGGACGGACGGGGTTTACAAAAGCAAGCCAGTATTCATGATAGAGAAGTGAACTGTACAAAATTCATCTCGGTAACATACACACTATCAGGGGGCCCATGTTCAATCACGCATGACTTCTTCAGCTGCGGTTGGTTGGCAAAGTGAGGTCAACACCGTCATGGTGGAAACGCTAACAGCGTTTTCCCTTGAATCGGACTCCATCTAGTTTTAGATACGGTAAACATGGACAGAGCGACACTCAGATCATCTAAATCGGCTCTCCAGAACGACTGAAAAAAGTGAACGCGACTGAATTTACACAAGACATTTGGGGAAAACGTACCTCCGAACACATGGAACGATTGAACTTCCCTGAGAACAATGGCTTCTCACACACTTTGGGTTCTTGAGCAGACATTTTGCGTCCTCCGACGAGTGTCAGTTAGCATACCATGTCTGGCCTGGTAAAAACAAAGCATTCTTATCAATGGAAGCAGCCATTTCCTCCTTGATAAAACAAAAGAGGAAACCACACATATACAGCTCAGAACATATACAATTCAGAACGTACACACACATTCCAAAGAGCTCAGAACATATACAGTACAGGACATACACACACACTTTCCAAAGAGCTCAGAACATATACAGTACAGGACATACACACACACGTTCCAAAGAGAGAGAATGTTTTTCCTGCAAGACTAAAATCCACAGGCTCTGCACTGCTGCATTCAAGCTTTTCCGTCCAATCAGAAGCTAAATCAAAGCGCCAGTGAACAAACTCTTCTGGCCGGTCAATGACATTGATCGGTCAATTATCTACACAGTGGAGAGAAAGGTCAATTAAAGGTATGGACCGCCTTGGATTGCAGTCAGTAAAAGTAATAGTGGGTCATTTTACAGTCAGAGACCAGGGTACAGAGATGATCACTGAATTGTGCCAAAATGGATTGCTTTGCCTTTTACACTTCAGGTAAATCATACTGACAGAGAAGACATCTACCATTAACATGACCACTACCATTAACAGAAGACACCCCCCCCCCCTTCATTCAACGCACACAATGCAAAATAGAGATTATTTGCGCAACTGGTTGGTGAGAGACAGGCTACAGAAGGTGTTGCAGATGACGGTTCCCTCACAGCGGATGTCGGTGTCGTAATGAAAAGGAGCAGCGTTCACGGATGAACCGGAGAGTTTCCCGCTGCTCTATGTTAGGGGTGTAGGAAAAGTCTGGCTCTTCTCACCTTCGGTGCAAGGGGAGTATCCAGAATGTATGACCTACGCATGGGTTCAAAGGAAAGATGGCATGCAGCAAGGCTAAATCCAGGTGTGTTGCAGGGCGTAAACATTAAGGATATCCCGCCCGCCCTCCCACGCACAAACACACACCCAAGGACAAGGATAAATGACTATGGGGAGCAGCATAGCCGCCACTTAGGAGTCCATTTTCAGACTCGCATCATCCACTCACCCCGTCCATCTGCCAGTCTGTCCCTTGGGTGTCTGTGCCTGGGTGAGTGTGTGTGTGTGAGTGTGTGTGTGTGTGTGTGTGGTACTTGTTTTGGTGGATATGAGTCTGTCCCCTGAGTCATGGAGTCTGTTGAGCCACAACATGCAATGAAAGAGGATGACCAGACGCTAGGAGGTGTTACATAAACACAATATCATAGTGCCATGACCCCTTGTTTTGTCATCTCTACAGAGGTTGATGTGAGAAAGAAAGAGGTAGACAGAGAGAGAGAGAGAGAGAGAGAGAGAGAGAGAGAGAGAGAGAGAGAGAGAGGAAGGGAGGGAGGGACAGAGGAACATAGTATCCAACATACTTGAATACCCACATTCCAACATTCTCTGCTTCTTGAATGCCTCAACGGACTCTGTCCCAAGTTTTCTGCCTCCTCCTGTCATTAACTCTATTTCCAAAGCACGGAATCTTTATCCATAAATGACAGCGCGGGCGCCCCTTAATCGCCCTAAATCTAGATAACTGCAACCGCTACCAGGAAAACATACACACACATACAAACCCTCATTCGCTAACCTAGGCTATCTAGGTGTGTTCATTGTTGAGGTGTTGCCTGGTCCTGGCCACACTAGCTGTGATTCATTTATGCAGCATCCCTGGCCTCTCACTCCCTCAGCCTCCCCACCCCCCGCACTTCCCCTCACCCATACTCTCTCCCTCTCTCTCTCTCTCTCCCTTCTCCTCTCCTCTCTCTCTCTGTCTCTCTTCTTCGCAATCCTGCATACTCTTACGTTTGGCAGCCATCCAGAACATTCTTGTCTTATTGCAGAGTCTCACTCTCAATTTGATACTGGTACTGCGCACTACACGTATACACACACATACACAACATCCTAGCCCGCCAATCCTGAAGTATTCTCTCAGCTGGTGAGGGGTAGGGGGCAGGGGGTGATTGACTGCTATTCGCTGAAAAAGAAATGTCAGGACAAGCCAACTGTGGTTCCCTTATTTTGGTAGTGACTGTAACCCCCCCCCCCCCCCCCCCCCTCTCTCTTCCTTCTGCAGCCCTTCCTGCATACTTTACGTTTGCAGCCCATCCAGCAACATTCTTGTCGTATGCCAGAAGATCTCACCTCTCAATTTGATACTAGGTACTCTGCGCACTCAATCACACTACACGTAATACAACACACATACCACAACTCCTAGACCCCGCCAATCCTAGTAATTCTCTCAGCTGGTGAGGGATAAGGGGCAGGGGTCGAACTTGATCTGCTATTCGCTGAAAAAAAAGAAAATGTCAGGGACAAACCAACTGTGGTTCCCTGTATATTTTGTTCTAGGTATTACGTGGACTGTAACCCCCCCCCCCCCCCCCCCCCCCCCCCCCCCCCCCCCCCCCCCCCCCCCCCCCCCCCCCCACCCCCCCCCCCCCCCCCCCCCCCCCCCCCCCCCCCCCCCCCCCCCCTCCCCCCGCCAACCCCCCCCCCCCCCCCCCCCCGACCCTAACGATGTAGATCACAACGCTTAGATCACGGTGGGAGCAGCCATGCCACGCTTCCCCCCGTCGGACGCAAACATCCCTGCGCTGTCATTGGAGCCCACATACTTTCCTGTTGACACACTCAAACCGCGGCTCAAACCTACTTTTACATCACGGGAAAACACCTTTGAGCAAATCGCTAAAAATCCTTCTCATCAGGTTATGGTGTCAAATGTAGATTGCACCAGAAGATGACATTCAGATGTAGGCAAGGGGAAAAAGCTAACTAACAAGTGGGTAAGTCTGAAAAGCAGAGGAGACAGGCCCGTTATTAGGATTCCATTAATGTATTAATGTGTTTCATGATTGCAATTGCTTTATTAATGGGCTTGAAGTTCAAGGTTACCAGACCATAATAGCAGAAGTCTTATTACAATAATAATCATAAACACATGTCTTTACCTATTCGGGGAAGTAACTGATGATGAGGAACTGATTTGACAGCATCAAATCCAGCACTAAAAAAGAAGGAAGCCCTGCACACAGACATAATCTGTTTCCATTTACAGTATGATTTTCTCCGTAGGCCATAAACGCCTCACTCAGTAACCTAGCCATGAGAGCAGTCAGTCCTAATTAGCATGTATTAGCTAAGTTACCATGGCGGTAGATAACTCAGCTTTAAATCAGATCAGGGCCAAACCTCCATCCCCTTATCAACTTAGCTCCCCTCAGAGGATTCGTACAGGTGCTGTGACGTCTAATAAGCCACCTGAATTGCTGTTTACGCGTGCAGCTCGAGGCCAACAGCAGGATACTCTGGGAAGCGTACTGGAAAGGTCTTACCTGGATGAGACGACCACGGAAACAACCGCTTACTACTTCAAGTCAAGATGCGACTTAACAAAACCCTAATAGGAAAACTGGCAAGCCCGTACTGTTATCTATGATATTATTTTCCGTTATTGCCCAGTTCTCAATCGTCCTCCCACTTCTTCTGGAAAATATCTTGGTGTGATAACTTATCAGTGGAGGCCTGGCCTCATTTATCACTGCTGTGAGTGACACATGGTCACTGTCCACGTGTATGTGAGTGAGCCTTGTGTCACCATCACAACTCTTTCAACACCAAGGAGACCTGGACAATCAACAATGTGGTTTCTCCTCCCAGGGTTTCAGTTCCTCATGTCATTCCTGTCTGGACTCTGATGCCACCCCCCACGCCTATGCCTCCCTTCTCTGGCCTCCTTCCCCTCTTCCCCCTACCTACCTACCTACCTACCTACCTACCTACCTACCTACCTACCAACCAAACAAACACAGGTCTGAGAACTGAGGTTGAGAAGCGAGAGAAAGCTGGGTCGAAATAGAATAACGAGGAAAGCAACTTTGGGTTTGACGTGGATTGCTGTGAAACTGTGTCACAAGCGGTGCAACCAGGCCACGATCCAACCTTATGTTCAGGGAGATGGAGAGAGGTTATTGTGGCTGATAGGTGCTGTTGTCTTCACGACACGAGCAACAGCTAATGTGCCTCTCGTCGCCTCAGCAATCTTCTTTGCTGATGCGCAATCAGCGAGACGCACAGAGTAGATGGGAAGGAAGAATATTTCTACATTGGTTGAAGGAACAGAGAAGCATGACTAACCTTGCGAAACAAATACACACCCTTTCTAAACAGAACTCCACAGACACAAAAGGTGTGGCACCCCAGTGATGTACGATACACTGTGCAGACCCCAGCCACAAGAGCAAACACACAGGGAGAGCGCTCGAAGGGCGGACCTGTGGCGCGTGGATGTCTGTGGGATCGTGTCTCCAGAACACATAGCTCGATTCCGCGAACAGTAAAGTACAGGAGTCCGTCTCTACCTCGCTACCGAAGCACACGTTTCCGAAGGAACTCTCGCTCCGTGTGTAGGCGGTATGTGTGCGTGTGAGAGAGACGGAGAGAGAGGGGGGAGGGGGAGTGTGTGTTTGGTGCAAGTATCACGCGGTCACTGAGAGGCCATAAGAGGATTTTTTGTGGCAGAGAGTGACTTGTGAGGTGCAACGAACTCTCAGACCATTGATGATTAACCAAATTCCTTTGTTAATACAGCATTTAGTGTCACATGCCCTTGGACCTAATGCAGCCAGAGGACCAGCCAACACCAGCTAATAGTCAACTTGGAGTGAAAGTGAACTACTCTTGAAAAGCGTTTTTTTTTCTGGTACAATTATGCAAAATGTGTGTATTTATAAAGCTGGTATTTTTCAAATGTCCAAGAAGCTTGGAGGCCTTTTTCCAGCTCGCACTCTTCCTGTGAATGAGGAGGAAACGGTGCTGAGGTGGCAGGAAGGTCGACCGGGAGACACAAATGTGGCACTAGGAACCATCACAACACCGTGGGGAGGGCGGTGTTTTAACTAAAGTTCCTAGGAGCCTTAAAAGAACCCCAGAGTTGCTTCTCAGCCATCTACTTCGTATCATTGACAGGGTTAGTGTTGCGGAAATCGCCACAGCGAAATATAAAGAATGTGGAGGCAATAATGTATTATTGATGACCAGGTAGAAAGGTTTTCCTTCCCACCAGCAGTGGCTGTGTGTGTGGCTTTGTGAGTGTGAGAACGAGTGGAGTGTGAGAGTGTGTGTGGCTTTGTGAGTGTGAGAATGAGTGGAGTGTGAGAGTGTGTGTGGCTTTGTGAGTGTGAGAATGAGTGTGAGAGTGTGTGTGGCTGTGTGAGTGTGAGAGCGAGTGTGAGAGTGTATGTGGCTTTGTGAGTGTGAGAGTGTGTGTGGCTTTGTGAGTGTGAGAATGAGTGTGAGAGTGTGTGTGGCTGTGTGAGTGTGAGGGCGAGTGTGAGAGTGTGTGTGCCTGTGTGAGTGTGAGGGCAAGTGTGAGAGTTTGAGTGGCTTTGTGAGCGTGAGAGCTTGTGTGAGAGTGTAAGTGGCTTTGTGAGTGTGAGAGCGAGTGTGAGAGTATATGTGGCTTTGTGAGTGTGATAGCGTGTGTGGCTTTGTGAGTGTGAGGGCGAGTGTGAGAGTGTGTGTGGCTTTGTGAGTGTGAGAGTGTGTGTGGCTGTGTGAGTGTGAGAATGAGTGTGAGAGTGTGTGTGGCTTTGTGAGTGTGAGAATGAGTGTGAGAGTGTGTGTGGCTGTGTGAGTGTGAGGGCGAGTGTGAGAGGCTGTGTGAGTGTGAGGCCGAGTGTGAGAGTGTGTGTGGCTGTGTGAGTGTGAGGGCGAGAGTGTGTGTGGCTGTGTGAGTGTGAGGGCGAGTGTGAGAGGCTGTGTGAGTGTGAGGGCGAGTGTGAGAGTGTGTGTGGCTGTGTGAGTGTGAGAGCGAGTGTGAAAGTGTGTGTGCTGATGATTTATCACTCGGTCGAATTTTAGTGACTGGAAATTAGCTTTAGGAGGCTTGGAGAACAGATATACAGAACAGATCGATTTGAATCTCCAGAGATGGAGTCTGGCCATGTTGGAGACCTCCAGGGAGAGGGCAAGGGCACTGCGCTGACATATTAAAGACAATGTACTAGACTGCACGTGCATGTGCAAGAGCATTATAATACACGTTGGTAGGCACACAAACACACATGGAGGGACACGTGCATGTAGAGACACACACATGAAGGCGCACATGCATGTAGGGACACACACACGAAGGTACACACACATGAAGGCACACATGCATGTAGGGACACACACATGAAGGCACACACACACATGAAGGCACACATGCATGTAGACACACACACACGAAGGTACACACACACGAAGGCACAAATGCATGTAGGGACACACACACGAAGGTACACACACATGAAGGCACACATGCATGTAGGGACACACACATGAAGGTACACACACATGAAGGCACACATGCATGTAGGGACACACACACGAAGGTACACACACACGAAGGTACACACACACGAAGGCACAAATGCATGTAGGGACACACACACGAAGGTACACACACATGAAGGCACACATGCATGTAGGGACACACACACGAAGGTACACACACACGAAGGCACAAATGCATGTAGGTACACACACATGAAGGCATACATGCATGTAGGGACACACACACGAAGGTCACGAAGGTGCATGTAGGGACACACACACGAAGGTACACACACACGAAGGCACAAATGCATGTAGGGACACACACACGAAGGTACACACACATGAAGGCACACATGCATGTAGGGACACACACATGAAGGCACACACACACATGAAGGCACACATGCATGTAGGGACACACACACACATGAAGGCACATATGCATGTAGGGTCACACACACGAAGGTACACACACATGAAGGCACACATGCATGGAGGGACACACACATGAAGGCACACATGCATGTAGGCACACACACACATGAAGGCACACATGCCTGTAGGGACACACACATGAAGGCACACACGCATGTAGGGACAAACACCTTTTAGGTCCTCAGGGTTATGGCAACCACACAGCTATGCCAGATACGATTTAGAGCCTATAAAAGTGTGTCTGTAGTTAAAAGAGTAGCATGTTTATGAGACTGAGGAGAAGGGTAACAAGAAGGGGCAGGGTGGAGCCTGTCACTTGCCTGTTTATGTGACAGTCCCAAACTTTCATTACAGACAAGGCTTCTAGCAGTAAGCTACTGATTAAAAAGCTTGACTAATGGAACCACCACATGCCTACTCTACTTGACAAAGATGGGCATCTGGAACAATACTATAAGCCTACAAAACACTAACACGCATTGACCAGTTTCGCGTACTTGAACTTGAAACCATTACGATGAGTGTCTAGCATTCCAATAACCACTGTACTTTCCAGCAGATTTACAGTCAGCTTCATGAGAGCGGTGGGCATGGAGACCAGCTATAAAGTCACCATGCTTGGGTTTGGCCCACCCTGACAATGTCAATATGCAGAAAGATGAACGTGAATACTCTGAGGACTGTTTGTTACTGTATGCCTGTTCATCATAAATTATTAACTGTCACTGCCAATGTAATGACGCGCTATTTTATTGCTATTCATTTCATCATCCTACGTTTGACTACCTTTAGAAATCCTGCCAGCTAAAGAAAAATGCACCTTTCAGGTTCTGCTGTAATAAACTGTTAACTATTAACAAGGCCTGAACTATCTTCCACATCATGTAATAAGATGTTTGCATCATCCATGAAGACATCCAAACCAGGAGCCTTTCCTTCCTCCTACACACCAAAGGGGAACACTACAGACCATCGCTGTTCTTTGGCCGTTTAGTTACTGTGCTTCAGTCTTCAGATTGACCTTCCCTACAAGGTGAGAAAGTGTTGCTTCTCTCCCCTAACCAATCACAAGCCTGTTTCACCACTTTAAAGGAGATGTTCAGCTTCCTTTGTCTGATCAAAATGCAAATCGAAGTGTTGCTGGGCA
This sequence comes from Plecoglossus altivelis, assembly GCA_036571765.1. NCBI lineage: Eukaryota > Metazoa > Chordata > Actinopteri > Osmeriformes > Plecoglossidae > Plecoglossus > Plecoglossus altivelis. The sequence continues at coordinate 17,849,404 of BROE01000021.1, read as the reverse complement.
GAATCAAGTAGACCGACACTAACTTTGGTCACTAACACAACTTAAGTTGTGAAACTGACAGGAATCAGGGCGATCTTGGGGGTGGTCTGTCACTAAGGTGATACACACAATGTAGCTGGAATACTATCCAGATGAAAATGAAGTTCTAAACTTCTAGGCTGATGGAGAAAGGGAGTGCGTTTTTAGTTTTCTTTGGGGCCTCAGGTTCATTTAATAAAATATTCATGGAATCCTTTTCAACCGAGAGACTACCCTTGATACTTTACCAGGGAAACCACACACACACACACACACATTAATGCAAACATCCGTATCCCTCGTCACATCAACACATCCACAAACACAGACGCTCCTAATGCACACAAAGACACGCTCATGAACACATGCGTTACCTCCGATTTCTCATGCGCACATGCACACACGGTCAGACGAAGGGGGTGGAGTCCTGCTCTCAAGGGGAGCTGGGAGCACCTGGCCTTCTAGTCTCCCCTGCTTACCACAATACGTACGGGGGAGTCGGCGTGGGTGTGCGAGCATGCAGGCGACTGCGTGCAGGCGACTGCGTGCACGCAAGCGCGCGTGCCTATAAATAGGCTGTGTGCATCCTCTACCTCTGGCTCGGCTCCGGCGGGATCCTCTCGTGTTTTAATTAAATAAACGGCTGCCATCAAGCCCAGCTGTGTCCCCCTGCATCCCCAGCCTGCTTCCAGCCTCCACTGCGTCCCCTCTGCGGGGCCCCAGGAGAGGCTGAGCTCATGCGAGGCCCCCAGGTGTACTGGGGCTGAATCGTAGCATCCGGGAAGGAGATGTGGAAGCAGGGGAAATGGTCATATTTCTTTTTTTTATGGAGAAGAGCTACTGGTTGTTTTAATGGTGGGTGAACATATCCTTCACATGGCCTGCAAAGCTGCAGAATCAGCCCTCTGGGGGGTTGGTGAGCAAGAACAGAAGGCCTCAATAGTACGCAGACTATCAATAATTTAGAACATTTTTTTACCGCTTTTTCTTTTTGTGTGTGTGAAAATAATGGTAAACGCGCAAATCCATGCTGATTTATTTATTTGAAGACTGGACTGTTCAAATATTGATCTGCTTGGCGTTTTGGGGGAACGTCAGACGCGATCCTTGGCATTGGTGGACTCACTGTGCAGTACAACTTGGTGTTGGAGAAATCTATCATCAACTCCCTTTTCGTTTCTTCAACACCTCGCAGCCGGCTCCTGTTCCTTTACTTGCACTTCACACAAACATTGATCTGCTTATAGATCTGGCTAGCTGGAGCAGGTAGGAAGCCGTGAGAAGATCGATAGCCATTTGGATGACAGAGGGCTGGCGGCCTCTCTTTCGCTGTGAGCTTCAACAGGGTTGCGTCTGTACAGTTTCTCTGCTTACATGGATCTGAAAAGTGCTTCAAAACTCCTTCCCTTTCGAACAGCATAGCTAAAAGGAAATAATTTTTGGTTTTGAGTTTTGGTCGTGTTTCAAATCAGTTTAGCTTGTGGTTGAGGAGGTTTCCTGATCAGGGCATGTGGATGGGCTACCAAATCCTTTAAACTTTTGGATCGTAAAGTAAATGAATGAAAATGGCAATCATGTCCAGCTCAATGAAAGAATAGTACAACTCCCTTGATTCAGTACCGCAAACAGGAAATTAAAGCGCGAAAACATGTACACACTCAGAGAAAATCTAATTGCCGTAGTACACCTCTCTTGGTGTTTTGAAAATGATGGAGACCATAGATGAACATTGTCATCAAGGACATCATCATGGAACATGGTGTTAACAAAAACCTGTATAGCTTATGACACTCATTCATGTGTAAGCGTGGATATAGTCCTCAACCAGTCATCATCTAACCATCGAAGTTACAACTGGAATTCAAGTCACTCAACTCAGGAATAAGAATGGCAATGAAACGAAGAATGGAAAGTCAATCAAACCACATATGTTATTTAACGTTAACAAGCCTTATTTTTCACGAAATCAAAAGTGGCCTTTGGGCAACTCACACCCGACTATTTGACAACAGCTTCAAACAATTGAATATGCACTGGTGAAAGCCGGTTATCATTTCAGTGAGGTCCTTAAAGCCACAAGCAGGTACACACACAGCAAGACCAGCAGTGTTTACTCACACACAGCTCGTGTGAAGCCGCCGTTTGGGCAAGGGCCTTTCTGTATCGCACAGTGACATATAAACTTGAGATGGGACAGAGAGTTAAATTGTTTCTGACTCGTTTAATAATTGCTAATTTGGTCGGCAATCCCACCCGTGCTATTGATAGCGTGGTTACTATCAACAGCGGAGGAACTTTGAAGAGGTGTGGCGTATTTACCTGCATGCGTTTCCCCAAACCAGGACTACATGCTAGGCAGATACATTTCAATTGATATTAGAGATAGATTAAGCGAAACTCGGAACCCTTTCTTGGCCATTTGCTAGTGGTTAAATTGAAATGTACACTTAACGTGCAATGAATAGCTTCACGTTGGTTCCGAGTGTGAACTGGGGGAAAATCTAACAAACCGGCGGTCTCACGCCGGTGACACCCAAGGGTGCGGGTGACCCAAATTAAATCCTCCGGGTCCATCAAACCATGATCGTCAAAACCCGTACCACGACCATCAGAGGTAATAGAAAGAGCGCGATTCACCTTATCGTGGATCAGAAAATACATGATGTAAACGTCAAAGCTCAGTAGGCGCATGGTTAAACGAGTATGTTCAACACTCGTTAGTGGCCAGTCAAGATGTCATACATGATCAACAGCAGCACAAATACATCCCATTCCAGTCATATATTGGTAAGGGTTGATGTAGCCCGGTGATATGATCAATTACGCATTACTCACCGATACCAGGCGCAGAATAGATGAAGTACAATGCGGAGGTGGACAGTGAAAAAAGGAAAATAAGCCCAAGGAATGACCTTCTTCGGAATCGTAAATGTCTCGGCATTATATAGGCGACAAAAACACGTAGACACGTTTTCTTTTTAACAATGTGAATGTTAACTGATTTTCGTTAAAAGGTTAGTAGCGCGTCCAGGCTCTAGAGTGCGAAGAATCTTCAGGGCTATCAGCAGACTGGAAATGAAGGTCTGCGGCAGAGATGAGCGGCTACTAGGAAGTCCAGCGTCAGAATCAGCTAGTATCGCATAGGCAGAGTCGGAAATGAGACACGGGTATCAATAACTGAATCAATCAGTCAAGACATTAGAATGCGATCTTGGAATAAGCTAACGTATCAAAACGATATTGTTACTGCCGATTCAATGAAGGCTCATCATTAGTCCACAGCCCAACGATGATGGGACACAGCCGCTCCTGCGGAAGACTGTGGAATGGTTACTGTAGGCTACAACAGTCCCCCGCAATAGGCTAGGCTCCTCTGAAAGAGGAGTAGCAAAAGTACGCTCACATGTGTGTCTGCTGGGTGTGTGTAAATCCCCGCATGACATCACTGATGACTGACTTGCTGTTTTCCCGAAATGTAACCTTACTTCACAAGTAAACCTTACCAATAGGCCAATGTCTATGTTATTGGACAGGTTACCAAATTGAAAACTTGCTGTGCAGGACGCCATTCTTGGTAATACTGAAATACCGATTTAGATAGCAAAGAGAGGTCCACAGATTTTGTTAGAATTGAAAACCAAAATAGACAACTACATTAGCCTACCACTCGAGAACAGGAGGCTTTAGGACACATTCAAACTGACTTGGGAGCATCTCTGTAGGTTTTATGTTACATACTGTGATTTAGGGGCAAACAGCAGATGACTAGCAGTTAATCAACTGTACGATTAATGTAAATCCAGGAGTGTCGTAGGATTAAGTGCCAATCATGTCGAACATAACTGTAGTGGAGCGTAATTTCACCGATAAATCTTTCCATCTGGATGTCTACTTCAACAAAAAGAAAAAAAGATATTAGGATTTCTTCTGTGTTTGATCGTGCAAAACTAATTCTCTCCCAACGACGGCAACGCCCACTAGTCTTAAAAACTACAATTCCCTTCAATATCCTGATTTTACAATGCATAATGGGTATTGGAGTGAAAATGTTCCAGGTTTTGTTGGCATGGCGTATCTGTCCAAACAATTGGAAATAAAATATATTTTTAATTCAATATATTTAATTGCATAGTTTAAGTAACATTTAATCATTGTGTGATTTGTTTCGTTTTTGTAAAAGGAAGCGAGATTTGCCTAATAAAACTACAAATCCCAAGAGTTCAACATTCAGGAAGAGAAACTGTACGTGTTGTATTGACACACGTTAAAATTGGATAGAGTCGACATGGACTTTCTCATCTTATCTGTCTCTCAATAATTGCACTGCGGTGTAAAAGTACAGCTTTAATGATGAAAGTAATGAAGTGTAAACTTGCGATTTGCTTTCTGCTGATGTTTTGGCCTGCGTGCGCGGCGGACAATGTTGAGAAAGAGTCGCTGGAAGTGACTGAAAAAGACGTCGCTGCAGCAAATCAAGATCAGATCGCCTTTACACCAAGTAATAATAAAAATGCACATTTAGACGATGACATGTCTTCTGCCCACCAGACCGTGGGAGATGGAGTGCTTACCAGGTAAGAACAAGCTTGAGCAAGTCGGTTGTGGTTGTCGTGTTCCATGTTTACAAGTGTTTACGGAAGGGACAGCTGTCAAATCATCGATTCCAAATGTGGGGTCTTCAGTCATCTACATGGTGTCATCTTGGATGTGAATGAATACCGGTTAATGAGTGGGTTTGAAATAGAATTTTAGGTTGCATGTAAAATGAATGCATCTTAGTTGTGGTTGAAATGTAAGCTCCTTCTTTTATAGTTTTTCAGTATTCTGGGACTTGCTTACATTTGACAGAAAAAACTGTTTTGTCAAGAGGGGTTAAACTATTGTTTGTTTGACTGAAGGGGTTAGTTTGACCAGGGAGGGAAATCAGAGACACAACGTTTTGGCGACTTGAGAGTTACAAGTTTTTGGAAATGTGATATGATAAGACCTTGTGACAGAGACATCCATTGTGGAGAAGTGCGTTCAATGTTTCTCCTGATTGATTTTTTTTTAGACGTGTCTAAAAGATTGGTCACAGAGTGCTCTGTTAAGTACTTTTATTATATTAACCTGCCCACCAAAGCTGATTCCTTGTTTGTGTGCGTGGCGAACAGCCCTGATTCTGATTCTGAACTAACTGAAACGGCCACGACTTATCATCATAACCACTCCAGACTCATCTGATAAGGGCGTTATCACTGGTGGTGTTGCACTGTCTTGTAAACAGAGATGGTTACTTTGTTTAACAGGCTCTACAGTTAATGGTGCACAGTCTTTGAATACACAATGAACTTAGCCAGCTATCAGCATTCAAAAAAGAGTCTGCTGAACAAATATAACTGCAACTCCTTCTAATCAAGCAGGTCAAACGACACAGAGACCTCTGGAAATGACACCCATCGTACCACCGTCCCACTTGTGAAGGTGACGACCCCGGTGCCCCCAAGTCCTAAGCCCATCCTCCCTGTGCAGACAGGAGTCAAGGCCCAGGAGGAGGAGCAGTCCAGCGGCATGACCATATTCTTCAGCCTACTGGTCATCGGTGGGTCGCTAGAGGACCGCTCTCCATCACATGTCACCACTTAAGAGCCGCCGTCTATCCATTAGCCGGTATTGGAGGGATGGAAAGGAAATGGAGGGGCAAAGAGGAGGATGTGGCTGCACTTTAGCTAACGAGAGGAACATGTCTCCTGAGACCTTCTCTTGCCCTAAGGGGCTTTCCGAAACCAGGAGCAGAAAACTGCCTGTTGTGGTTCGGTTGTGTTCTCCTTGTGTGTTAGAATGATTCATGTCGAAAGATGGATTCCCAAACGTGTAGGATTTAGGTTACACCAAAATCATAGAAGCAGGAATTCCGATGCCCTTGTGTTGGTTCCAAGTGACAAACGAGCCGAAAGCTACACGTTTTAGGCTAGTCTGGCTCTATCCTGCCTTTTCAATGTTGATTCTGGAAAGCTGCGCATCTTTTTGCTCCAACGCCAGTTCCGACTTCCCTAATTCAGTTGACTTCTCAGCGATTATTTGAATTAGATATGCAAGATTAAAGTTGGGGCAAAATCCCCAATCAGTGGTCTGCATCCTGATATTCATCCTATTTAGTGAGCCAAAATAATTATATAATATCCTATACTTCATACATAGTATATGTACAGTACATACTAAATATACATAGTATATGTATATAGTATATAGTACGTAGTAGATGTATATAATCTAATACACACACACACACACACACATGTATGACACCATGCCATTACCGGTATGTTTTAGTGCTTTTGGCAGCACTAACTGAAGTCAACTGAAGTGGCTCACAATTGCTACGTCTTTTCCTGCTTTCTGCAAATCGCTCGTTTGTTAGAAGTCTTCAGATACACATGAAGGAGTATCCCTGGATGTGTGTTTTTTGAGTGATTCTGAGTGTGTGTGTGTGTGTGTGTGTGTGTGTGAGAGAGGTGTTGTTTTACGCTTCCTCACTCAGGGTCTGTTCTGTCTTTCAGGTATCTGCATCATATTGGTGCATCTGCTTATCAAATTTAAACTGCATTTCCTTCCAGAGAGTGTGGCTGTGGTGTCCTTGGGTAAGTATTGCATAAATCCACCTAGGCCAGTGTTTCAACATCCGAGGTACCGCCCATGTTTATGCTGATTGCCTTATGTCCTTCCCTTATTTCACTAGATTTCTTAAAAATGGTCTTTTACAACCTCTATTACTTTCACACAGTGGTTATTGTGCAGATGGGGAAGCCTCAAAGCATCAATTGTACTTGTTAAGACATGCAGTGTTTATTACTTTCTCATAGTTGTCATATAGTTTTCAGGTAAATGTTTCACTGGCACAAAGCCCCAGTCTCTATAGCTTCTAGACTTGCACACACACAAACACACACACACACACACACACACACACACACACACACATCCATCTTGACCCCATGACCTTTCCTCTTCTGTGCATAATGCATCAAAGACTGCTCTCTTGTCTGGTGTTGGGAGTACAGGCACAACCGGCCCTCTGCCCAGAAGAGATAACTCTCCTCTATACTTGTTATTCAGGAAGCAGACTCTTCCTTCCTTTCTTCCCTTCCTTCACCCTTCCTTGCTCTCTTCCTCCCCTCTGTCTTCATCCTCTCCCTTGCCCTCTCCTGACCTTTAACTATCTCGCATTCCCCAATAAATTGTCGGCTTTTATCCCAGTCCACCTCTCCCGCCCCTTTATCCTCATCCCTCCATGCTATCTCTCCCTCTCTCCCTTTCTCTCTTTTTGACCTTTCCAAGCCTTGTCGCTTTTCTTCTCTCGTTTAATTAAAAACCTTTTTTGGAGTAATTGAATAGGAGAGCCAGCTTCCTTACCCGAGGGGACTCTGTCGCCCAAGTAGACGACGTTACTAAGACAATAGCTTCTTTTGTCCTGCACGTGTATCGTTTCCCATCTCCGAAATACAACAGTTGGCTAGCACACATATATAATGAATTAGAGAAACAGGCATAAAGTGATGTGTCCTGGAATCACCACCCGACCTGCCTTGTCCAGCACATCTCCTTTCGTGTTGCACGCTGCAGGTACGAGAACATGAGGCATGTCTGCCAGGGATAGGGACTCGCTTCTTGATTGTTCTGTTTTTTGGCGTTTCTTTTTTGGGGCATGATGGTGTTTTCACTTTCTGTGTGCCTCTTCTGTCCTGCACAGGCATCCTCATGGGAGGCCTCATCAAGATCATTGAGTTTCAGGAGCTCGCCAACTGGAAGGTACGTTTTACTGCGCACCACTCTGGTACTTCTCACACAGTTTCCAGAGCAGCGCATGGACAGGAGTCTACCTCACAAACGCTCGGGAGCCATTTCACCCTGAATCCAGCCCCTCTCTGTTAGTGTAACATAATCTGTAACCTGAGATGCTCTTCCCAGGCTTACCCAGGCCGTAGACACACCTGTAGGTATATTGTTAATGTGGCCCCATGCATAACAGCAACAGAAATTAACAGTCTTTCACTTTACCGTTTCGCTTGTTTAGTTGTTTTTTCCCCTTTCATCCCTGTTTCTCTCTTTCTCTCCCTCTCTTTCCCCCCTCTTACTTCCCCCTCTCTCTCCCTCTCTCTATGCCCCCCTCTTTCTCTTCCTGTCTCTCTAACTACTCCCTCCCTCCCTCCCTCCCTCTCTCTCTCTCTCTCTCTCTCTCTCTCTCTCTCTCTCTCCCACTCTCTCTATCTTGCCTTTCTGTCCTGCAGCCATCCTCTAGTTCTCACAGCCTTTAATTAACATTCCTATTCCGCTGCCAGCGAGGGGACAGGGGGGAAGAGAGACAGGTTGTATCAGGGTTTCCTGCACACAGGGGCCATTGTCCCGGACACCCGGGACCCCATGCTGGTGCTGAGTCATCGGCCCCAGTAATCAGAGCCCCTCTCTCCCCTTTTAACCCTTGCTAGTGTCCACTGGCCCCTTGTTCGTTATTGTCCAAAAGCTCTTATCTCCCAGTGTGCACTAGTGTGTGTGATTGTGTGTTGCTATGAACACAGCATTACCAGCTCAGTCCTTATTCACAGGGATTCATTGTGTTGGAGCGATTGGCACAAGTAGCCTCTGTACCCAGGCAATGTTCCTGCTCTAATAAGTGTATATGATTAAAGTTCTCCACCTGTCCTGATGCTGTTGGCAAAGTTGGCTTCAGTTCAGGCTTTGTGCTCTAACCTGTTCTTCTTCTATGGAACTTTGTGTTTGACTTCCCGGTTACACTCTGCTTTCCTGTGAAATCTCTATTAGAATTCCAGAAAATGCCATTCAGTCCAATTTAGTGTTTACTCTAGAAGTATGTTATCAGATTTTGACCGCTTATAAGATGAAAGTCTCCGTCTTCCTTCCTTGTGTTTACATTGTTAGATTACAGTTCCAAAGGAAACATGTCCATATATGGAAAACGGTTTACCATTAAACAAGGGCAGATTTTCCTCTTCCCAACCCTTCCCTTTAAACAACATTTCTAGTTGTGTGTATTTCCAATTTCTGCCTCTCTCCCCTGAAGGTTAGCTGCTAAAGCTAGTAGACTGAGGCAGTGTACTCAGTCATCAGGAATAGCCTGAAAACTGTGCTAATTGCTAACCGTCCAGGCCTCACACAAGCCCTGGGGCTACAACATCCTGTTGTCCTTGGCTTGCCTCTCTCTCCTTTCCTCCCACCTCGATCTTCAACATCCCAGAATAGTCACTGTAGCTCTTTCTTCATGTTCCGCGTTCCAAGCACCCACACCCGCCCCTGGTCTAGTATTTTTTTTTTCTTTCTTTCTCTTTTCCCCGTCGCTCCTCTATCCCATTTCATCACGGCTCTCCCTCGTGCGCTGACGCAGTACGTCGGTCTGATTCATTTGTGAAGGAAGGGGGTGGGGAGGGGTTAGACATACTTTCACTTGAAGGCGTGGAGGGAAAACAGGTGAATGGGGTTTTGCATACATCATTTGGTTACAGGCACAAGGGCAAGGCGTCGCAATGAGAACAAGGGAGGACAGGAGAGTCCTTGTCCCTTGTTCCTTCTTGTGCCGGCGATGCTCGGAGGGCGCGCCTCCCTTTTTGACGTGTGACTGTAGCGAGTCAATTCCCAGAACTGCTTTCTCCTCAAAATGATATGTAAGAGTGCATTTAATTAAGGTTTCAGGGAAGTGTTGCCTATGTCTTGAAGTCACTACACTCTGACTCAACACTGAATCTACAGGGAGCTGTACCTCAGCTAAAAGGATCCCCCTGTGTATTTACACACTACACGCCTCCCTCCGTCTCCCCCTTCCTCTCTCCCTCTCTATTTCTCTCTCTTCCTACATCCTACCTTTTATCTCTCCTGCTCTTCCTCTCTCTATCTTTCTCTTCCTCCCTCTCTCCCTCTCTGTGATTAATTTACATTGTCTCTCCTTTTTCCTTGTCAGGTCACTTTCTGGCGCCTCAGTAGCTCGGCCAAAAGAATTTGAATTACTGAAAGCTTTGACGTGAACACATTTGACGAGATGTTGTCAGGCCCTTCCGCTTTTGATGCCTTTTGTTTGGACCAGTGTTGATGTCAGGAAAATGTCTGCGAGTGTGTTGCTGTGTCGCACAGCGTGCCTGAATCTGGACTGGTGTGCACCTCACCTTTGGATAATTACACATCTGCCCGCTACATGCTCATGCATGCAGAAATACCATTCATGTCGAGGGTAGTTCGAGTACGCTTGTCTGATCCCTTGTGTCTCAGAGGCGGGAAAAAATGTGTGGATGACCTTTTACCTATGCTGCTGCCTCGCACCAGTGACTAGAAGTCACATGATTTAGCTTATGACCTGAAAGGGTTCCTGTTAATAGTTTATCCAGAGCAATTACACGTTTTCAAGATCCCAGGCTCGCCTTTGGTCGATTCTGAGCATTAGAAACTCTTTCAGAAGGAAAACCTGCTGAATCGAAGCAACTCCTGCTGCTTTGTGCCTGTGCCTAGCTGTCAAAGTTTTCAGCATTTGTCCTCAGCAGGTGTCATCCCTGCTTTGAGCCTATCATCCCTGCACGTCTCATTCTACGTGTCTCTCTGTTGCTCTCATACTGGATGTGAACCTGTGACATGATTAAGATTGATGAAAGTCTGTTGCAATGGATGTTTGACAAGGACACAGAGTTTGGAAAGTTGTGTACGTTTTTTCTGTTTCGTCTTCTTTGGCAACTTTCCGGACGGATAATCTGCATCTCATAGAGTGTCCGTGTTTCTCTCGGCACGTTATTCACCGTATTCCTGCCTGGTTACCCACCCAAACATCTCGACGTGGCATCCTTTTGCACTGCGTCTGTGTGTTTGTGTGGATTACCATACGAAGTATGGAACATGATGTGAACCTGAGTTCAGAAGTGGGACTTCTGTCCTCTGACTCAGCTTGTGTGTGGGAGGGCTGCCCCGCCCTGCTAGACGGCTTAGGAGAGATTGTTGACTGGCCTGGGTAAAATAATGTAACATTAGACGAAGCCCCGCCCTCCTCTATCTCCGGAGGGAGATTGAAATGACGTCAGTCTCACACACAGGGCCCAGGAATAGAGTCCTGTCATCCACATGGGCCTGTGAGTCAAACACACATAAACACAATCTCCAACACAGTTGCAATTGCAATTATTGTACATAACAGTCACTATCTACCAAATAGGCCAAGGTGCATGCACATAGGTTATGTCGTTTCCAGTGCAATATTCGTACAATGACACATACAGTAACATAGTATAGGGTGCAACAGAGCATAACACTGTGCCACATGATGCTCATGACAGAGACTGGAAATCAGCCAGCTGAACTGAAAGGCAACAGTCTCGCCATTATGTCTCAGATATGAACTGGAAGCTAACTGGAGAGCTGTGCGCACAGTGAGATCGTGTTTTGCATGGAAATATGATATGGTGATTATGTGTGCACTGCATGTGACTACAGTAGGGTTGGAAGAGTGTTTCAGTCGTGTGTACTGTACACTGTGAGTTTAGTTTGAAACTGCCTACTTGAACTAAGAGGAGCATTGCTAGTTTTAGTAGTAGGATGTCGTTTCTGTTGATTCTTGTTCTAGCCAATTAGGGACAAGAATAAACCTCATCTCAACTAGACTTTCTAGCCACAAGTATGGTGTAATCTCTTTTGAAACGTATAAAAGGGTTAGTTATAATAACGGCATGAATTTGGTGGCAAATCCATTGTAATTTAATAGCGGCTTAAATCCTATTACCCAGATAGGAGAAAATACAGGTGTTTCGAAGTGGATTGTCAAGACGTCAGGCACTCAGCCTATTACCTGAAGGCAGAGTGGTTCCAAAATGACACTCTCATTTTGTGTTGTGGGAACGATTCCATACGCTACACAAGGATGCCAAGTCTGTTCCTTTCCTTCTGGCCTCACTGACGGAGGAACGGCCAGAGGCGTGCGAGGAACACGCTTCGCTTCATGTTACTACACAGGCCGCCTCCATCATTCTATCAGAAATGGGTGGAAAAAGAATTCCTGCTATGTTCTTTCTGTAACTACAATGCAGGTCATGTTGTACACAGTACAGGCGCTGTGTTGGCCTTCTTTGACCAGTGTTGCGTCTCATTTGACAGGAAGAGGAAATGTTTCGACCAAATATGTTCTTCCTCCTACTCCTGCCACCCATCATCTTTGAATCTGGATACTCTCTGCACAAGGTGGGTATTCTTGTTTGTGTGTGCGTGTGTGTTTTGTGTGCTAACAGGACATTGTTCAAACATTGCTCTATACACAGATTGTGGTGTTTATCTGTTGTGCTTGACCATGCTATGACATCTCCTGTCGTACAATATTATCCCTAAAACTAGGCATCGTCCTACGTCTGCTATACATTTATTTGTTGTGACACATCATTCATTCTGTAAATGCGCTTGATGGTGAAACCACGCTGGAGTAAACAGTTGATTCTTTTTCTTCTTTTTTTTTGGACTTGACGTCAAACTACAGATGTGTTGCCGAGTTTAATGAAGGTCGTTGTGCGTGTGTGTGTGTGTGTGTGGGGGGGGGGGTCAGGGGAACTTTTTCCAGAACATCGGCTCCATCACCCTGTTTGCTGTTATTGGCACGGCCATCTCGGCCTTCATCGTGGGAGGCGGAATCTACTTCCTGGGACAGGTGAGGAGTGTTCGGCTTGTCATGTACCATGACACAGCAGAAATGGAAAATTCGGGGAAGACAATTACCTCATTAAGTATCAGCGGTTTTTGTTTGCATTCATTCGTCGAGATATGAATGCTTTATCTTTGCGATATGTTGCAGCCCAACCACTTTAAATGACTCAGCGGGTATTGCAACAGTGTTTTTTTTAACCTGAACATTGTACAGTGATACGGTGTTAATGGTATTACTGTTGCTCAGGGAAACAGCACTGTTGATTTTCCCAACCCTCTCCCTATCCTTCACAGGCTGATGTCATCTACAAGATGAGTATGACAGACAGGTGAGTCTGAGCTGAGGAACTACCTACCCCAGCGCACGGTACTGAGTGGAGAAGATTCTCACTGGCTTCATTCTCGATTCCTTTGGGCCTCTATCTGTCTCCTTCTAAGCCTAATTTTGTTGGAAAAATATTTGGTTTATTTGTGATCCCATTGTGTTAAGGTTAAGACTAAAATATTACACATTTACACTTTTATAACCAACACTAACTTGACTGGTTTAATGCTTAACTATGGCTCCATCCACAGAGACTTTCTACCCATAAGTACGTTCTCTGATTATGGTATGTTCATTCTGTATATTAAAACTATCAACCACAATCTTTTCTCTTCATCCCTTCCCACATCTGTCTGTCTGTCTGTCTGTCTGTCTCTCTTTCTCTCTCTCTCTCTCTCTCTCTCTCTCTCTCTCTCTCTCTCTCTCTCTCTCTCTCTCTCTTTCTCTCTCTCTCTCTCTCTGCTAGTTTCGCTTTTGGCTCCCTCATCTCAGCCGTGGACCCTGTGGCGACCATCGCCATCTTCAACGCTCTCAACGTGGACCCCGTGCTCAACATGCTGGTTTTTGGAGAGAGCATCCTCAACGACGCAGTCTCCATCGTGCTCACCAAGTACGGCGCCCTCTTTGTCCCGTCCCACTCTGCCCGGCGGTCAGACCTAAGGGGCGTCTGCAGGGGATGATGCCATCCGTTTGGCGCGGGCTTCAAGTCAGGGTAGCTGCAGTGTTGGGGAGACAAGAGAAGCTACACAGAATGCACACACATTGTCACACCCATTCCTGTTATTAGCCGAGCCCTTTCGACGTTCAGGAATGTACAAATGGCACACTACAACAGAAAAGCAGGTGACACATTACCCAGAACCATTCCTTGAACACATACCAGAGGAACAAACGGCTCACGGAAACAAGGCCATCAGTCAAGTGCAAAAAGATAAGTGTTCTATGATGGCGATCTTATGTGTACTGTAAATGATGTGCAGTAACATGATGTGAAGTGTTGACCTTATTGTTGTAGTGAGAGAAACTGACAGACACATGCACCCACACACAGACGCAGACAACGTACACTCATTCTCGCCAGACTGGTTTTGCGATAGCTCGGCTGTTGTTGGTTTCATATGCTTATCGTTTCTGTCTTCCTGTCCTCTAATCGCCCACCATCATCTGACTCTCTCTGTCGCCTTGTCTCAAACCCTAGCCCCCTCTTTTTCAAGAGGTGCATTCTCCCTTGTCTCCATGCATGTCACGCCCAGGCTAATGTGTGCGTCGCGATCTCACATGTCATCTTGTCCCCTCAGCAGAGTAAATGAGTCCATACATTATAGATAGGACTTTCCTGGCTGTTGCTCAGCCGGTTAGCACCCTAACCGGAACCCCTTTCCTAGAAAGCCGCGCTTTGCCCGTGTCGTGTTACCTGTCGTGCTCATGTGCCCAACCGGCTGTGTTGCTACCCTCGCATGCAGAGATAATCACACCTCGCTCCAACCCAACCCCACAACAGGCAGGCCAAGTAATAATGAATTACCTGGGATTGATCCACCAGGTATTTGATGTTCACCACACAAACTGACATTGATTCCCGAGGCAATATTTGCGTTCGGGGAGGGCCCTGCTGGTGCCCTGCTCGTTTAATTAGGCTGCTAGATTTTGACGTGCATTTTGATGTCGCCTGGGGTTTGTTAGAAACTTGGATTTACATATGGTTGTCATTGGTGTCTGTTTCTGATGAGTCACTGTCTTTAACCCACTCCCTAGCAGGGGACACACGCATACAAATGTCCAACTTTTGAACGTATTATTTGTATCCAGAGACATTTTGAAGCAATTGCATTGGTGGATTAATGAAGCCACCATGTCAGTGATGTTTTGGCATGGGACAAAGTGGTACCAAAGCACCATTGCTTTATCCTAAGGTAAATCTCTAGCCTGACTCTTTACGAACCCTCCATGTGCCGAAGTTAAAAGAGAAAAAAATCACAATCGTCGATCCTGTGTGCTTCGCGGGTCTTTAAGTTTCAACACTGACGATACGTGCAATGATCTGTCTGGATCTGGGGTTAAACTCGCCCACATATTGGTTGATTTAAATTCCTTTTACTGTCAAACCTTTCTTTGGTTGCTCTCAGCATGTGACGTTTACTTCAGCAAATATGACAAAAAGTCCTTCTCAACAACATTGTCTACACTGTCTTTAACTAAACACTAAATCCGTGAAATAATTATGTCCAGCTGTAGTATATCTCTTTGTGTTTTGACACTGAGAGGAACTTGACTAAATGTTCTGTAGTGTTGCACCATTCCAATGTAGGTGATGTAGGCTTGCTTTTTATCATGTTGGGTTCTCATTTGTTAGTACCTGTGCATGCCTACCCTCACACACACATGCTGTACATACACACATGCTGTACATACACACAAGAACTGATGCCCATCCAGCCAATGGAGCGACACTGCCCTCTAGTGTAAGATAGAGGTAGCGCATAGTTGTGCATAGTGACAGTTGGATCAACTGCCCATTAATTTACATTGCAAGACCTCAAGTCTCTCCTTCCCCCCCTGAAGCACGGCAGAGGGATTTGCCCGTTCCGATAACTTGGCCACGGGCTGGGAGACGTTTGTGCAGGCGCTCGGATACTTCCTCAAGATGTTCTTCGGTTCTGCTGCCCTCGGAACCCTCACAGGACTCATCTCCGCCATTGTATCCTCCTTGTGGCCTCCGTGTTAAACGCTCATATAAATGTCCTTGTGTGGTTATCAGTAGTCAGGCTTATCTAAACTGTTGTGTATGGAATCATGTTCGAAACAACAGGGCACTTTCACCAGAGATAAGTAGACACATTTCTTTATGAGAGAGCTTTCCTGTACCTCTATAATGAAAGGAGAGACATATTCCTGCGTGGTTGACTGTGGTTAGTCTACCTTAACTATTTCCCCAGTCTCTTAAGCACTTTGATCTAAGGAAGACTCCGTCTCTAGAGTTTGGAATGATGATCATCTTTGCCTACCTGCCCTACGGACTGGCTGAGGGGATCAAACTGTCTGGTGGGTTTGTCGAACACGCTCGCATGCACACGCACACGCCCATACAGACCCTCACACCCACACATGCCATGTTCCCATTAAAACCTGGCACACAGCACCACACCTGGTTAGAAACAAGTCCCGACGTCTGGTCCTCCCTCTCTGACCTCTCTCCTTTCTCTTCTTTGCGTGCAGGTATCATGTCCATCCTCTTCTCAGGGATTGTGATGTCGCACTACACACATCATAACCTGTCTCCCATCACCCAGATCCTGATGCAGCAAACCCTTCGCACTGTGGCCTTTATGTGCGGTCAGTGTCCCAAACAGTCTCAAGGCCTATTTTGCTCCTATTTTCCTCCTGGAAAATGAACGTTAAAAACCAACAGAACAAGTATCCAAATATCCCTGTATGCTGAAGATTGCTTGGTGTGTAGTGTTTCTGTCTGTCTTTCTCTCTTCCCCTCTCTATTTTCTCTCCCTACATACGTGTTTTTGTTTATTACAGAGACGTGCGTGTTTGCCTTCCTGGGCCTCTCCATCTTCAGCTTCCCTCACAAGTTTGAGCTGTCCTTTGTTGTTTGGTGCATCGTAAGTGCGTTTCAGCTGTCATTTTCTTTCAAACTTTTGGCCAAGGCTGGTGAAAGCTGAAAACAGCTACGAACACAAGGGCAAACTGTTGCCACATGGTCATCTCTCCCATATGTCCAGAGATTGTAATAAAGTATCTGTGGAGTGAAGCTTGTTTCCTCGCAAACCGGTCCAAACGTAGTTTCAAGTCAGTAGACTAGCAGCGTGACCAAAACAAACTGCCGTAGATTCATGATGTCTATGTTTTGTAATGGCAACATTTAAGTTGACATTTATACACAAATGAAGATGGCTCGATTTGATGGACTGTCATGAAACAAAAAAAAACATTCAGTGACGTATGCATGGTGTGTCTGACATTTCTTTTGACCCTGCGTAGGTCTTGGTGCTGCTGGGTCGAGCAGTGAACATCTTCCCTCTCTCCTTCATGCTCAACTTTTTCCGAGACCACAAGATCACGCCCAAGATGATGTTTATCATGTGGTTCAGTGGTAAGAACGAGGTTCGGGGCATTGCTTGCATTCGCTGGAGAGCTAACGGTCAAAACAGAAACAAGTTTCCATGATGCATTAAAAAGAAGTGCTTTGCAAGCGCAGTGTTCATAATTCTGATATGCGACTTCACGACAGTTGTGAAGTTGGACATACAGTATATCTCCTTTGATCCTATGCGTTCCATATTTCGTTGTTCGCATTTCTCTCCCGCGACCTCAAGGACCTGACCAGTGTCGCTTTGACCAAACACTGTCTGATCTGACTCGCTCTTCTCTTCTCTCCTCATCTCTCCATCTTTTCTGCCACCCCTCCGTTTTGTCAGGCTTGCGGGGTGCCATCCCCTATGCCCTGAGCCTCCACTTGGGCCTGGAACCCATTGAAAAGCGCCAGTTGATTGGCACCACCACCATCGTCATCGTCCTGTTCACCATCCTCCTCATGGGAGGTGGGACCATGCCCCTCATCCGCATGATGGACATCGAGGAGAGCCAGTCGTGGCGCAAGAGCAAGAAGGACATCAACCTCAGCAAGACAGAGAAAATTGTGAGGGAGACAACTTTTAACCAGCAAGTTCCCTCTCGCTCTGCATGTCTTCCTCTCGTCTTTTTAACTCTCCCCATTATCCTTTTATCTCTCTCTCTCTTTCTATTGTTCTTCTGCATTCTTCCCTTTGGCTGGCATGCTTCTCCCTGTGTTCTCCACATGAGAGGCGCATCAAAGGGTTTACTTTTGCTTGCATCAGACACACTACTTGAAAAGGGGGGTGTGGGGGGGGTGAGGGTGGGTTATGAGGCTGACAGTTTTTACAAACACACATACCTATGCTGATACGCTTCGACATTATCAGCTCATTTCTGAACTCGTGCAAACTGCACTTTCCCACAGACGAGTCCCTTCGACATCAAGGACCTGCTGGTGGCTTTTCTCCGGTAGTTGTACAGTTGTGTGACAGGCAGAGCTACGTCTGGACACACTCTGTCTGGCTTTCTCAGTAGTGTTTGGGCTGGGTTGCACACTCAAGCCAAGTTTCCCTTTATTCATTTAAAGGAAATAGAACCATATAGGGTACAGCTGGGAACAGTTACCGATGAAGTATTAGTATATGTAATAAAACAAATGTAACACACATGCACACAATAGAATAATCACAACAGCAGCCGTTACTATGGAAATAAATGGTATCCAATAATGGTAGGCATTTCTGGGTCAGATGTGGGATAGATATAGTACAGCACACTAGACCAGTATACTGCAAATAAATAAGGATGTCATCTTATAATATCTTGAGCAAACTGTAATGTAACATTGTGTGAACCAGTGCACCAGGTTCAGAAGAATTTAAGATGTGACAAAGCCCTCAGAATCGAGCGTTATCTTCTTTATTGTAAAAACGCTTCTTTAGACACACAGGCATGTACAGTCGTCCCTGGAGATGAGGATATTTGTGTGGTCTTACTGGAAGAGCTTGGTGAGGTAGCTCTGGAAGTTCCTCCTCTGTCTGATCATCCTGCAGAATGATGCTCCTTTGAAGTGACAATCCTCAGTTAGATCCCTGTGTGTGTGCGTGTGTGTGTGTGTGTGTCTGCATACGTGTGTATCTGCAAGGGTTAGAAAGAGAGAGTGAGAGAGAGCGCACCGATGTCTTTGATGTGTTCCAAACTCAGAGTTGCAGACAACAGTCTCCTGCAAAATCTCATCTGTCTCTTTTCCTCTTCCCCCATTTGTTGTGATCCTTCCCTCTTCCTATCCCCCCCCCCACCCTCGCCTCCTCCAATTCCCTTTGCCCTCCCTCCCTGTTTGTGGTTCAATCTCATCCTACCCCCATACTGTGGCCTGTCGATTCCCATCCATCCTCGGCTGTCTCCCGCTTTCACTCCCCCCCCCCACCCCCTCTCTCTCCAGGGCAACGCCATCGAGTCAGAGCACCTGTCAGAGCTGACAGAGGAGGAGTACGAGGCGCACATCTACCAGCGGCAGGACCTGAAGGGCTTCATGTGGCTGGATGCCAAGTACCTCAACCCCTTCTTCACCCGCCGACTCACCCAGGAGGTACAGTACAGCGTGTGCGCATTGTCCCACCCGCACATCACACCGCCTTCGACTCGTGGGGAATGTTTCTATATTCCACTTACAACTGTTCCCTTGTCAGACACCCTGTCCTTTCCGAAAATTCCCTACGCACTGCTTTGGCAAGTGTTCATAGGTATTTTGTCGTCTGAAAGGCTGTGACAAGACAAAGACCACACAGAACGTTCAGTGAAGAACTTATGTCTTGACTAAAGAGGAGTGTTAGATACAAGGAGGTGGTGACAGTCAGCTGACTAGTGGTGTTGGTGGAATGGGTAGTCAAAGTGTAACATTACAGGGTGCGTAAACCGTGTAAGTCGATAAGCCTCATCTAAACACAAGCAAAGAGGTGTCCATGTTGGATGAGGAACAGCAGCTGTGACAGGGGGGAAGGGACGCACCGGGCCCAGGTGTAGCGGTCAAACGTAATGACCTTCTGATCTCTGTTGAACATCCCTCACCATCCCTGTGAACAGTGATCTCACATCGCTAGCGGGATTTCTACAATCTCTCAGACACACCAGAATACAACAACCGTAGGATATTTTTCCTAAAATTCGCTAGTGGTATGGCAATATCTGTCATTCTTGGTACTACTATCAACAAAGCAAAACAATTCTGGTCTATTAAATTGCCTAATTTGCTTCAAGGGGAAATCGCTAGCATTTTATATGTTTAGCACCCAAACCGTCACACTAGCTCACCATGTATGGGCATGAGAAAGACATTTTCTTGCCAGACAGCGAAGGGCTTCCTGCTCTGATGTACCAAACCTCACAAGATGGGGACTAAATTGCATACAACTTGGTTGTTTCAGGACCTCCTGCGCGGGCGGATCCAGATGAAGACACTGACCAACAAATGGTACGAGGAAGTCCGACAGGGTCCGTCGGGATCGGAAGATGAAGAAGATGAAGCGGAGCTCCTCTGAAGACCGGAGCAGCACAGCCACCGGCAGGGCTGAGCGTGTGTGTGCATCTGGGACCAGAGAGAACGTTCCAGAAGAGGACCGCTGCACCTTCCTCCGTGTGCGGAAGAGTGACCAGACACCACAAGTGCCCACGCTGAACTGTACCACTTCTCTTGACCGTACGCCACTACCGTGACCACCCCTGCGCACTGCACCGAAACCGAGAATTTCTCCTGAGCCAAGCAGGGGTTTTCACAGAATATGGAGTGGCTTGGCGGCTCCGGAACAGAAGCTGCTCTCGTGCCATGTAATAATTCTGCAACTAGCTACTTGTTTGGGAGAGGGGACATGAGTGATCCCTTGGCCTGCGCTGTCAAAATAAATCATTTGGATTGAAAGGGAGACCCCTGCTGCATGAGGAGCGTTGTGCTTCATGTGCGGTGGAACTGATCTGGTGCTGGTTCACAACATGCTTTAATAGCAGGGCTCAGCACTCTCTGCGTCATGTAGCTCCTCAGTTTGAAAATGTTTTGTTTTGAAGGAAAGATGACTAAGAAATTGAGAAAGATATTTCTCTTGGTGAGGCAATATTAGAGCACTTTCAATTACAGTTTTACATGTTGTTGTGCTTCTGCATATACTTACTTTATTAAATGATCTCTAGTAAGTCTATAAATGGATTTGTTACGGTCTTCGACTCGTTATAATGTGAATCACAGGGAGTGCCACCAATGAATGAGGGTCAAATGGATTTTTTGTGTCTATTTATCTTATTTTCTATTTATCAAGTACATATTTGATATGTAGCTGGAATAATGGCTTTTATACTGTCACAGTTGAATGATAAAATGTGATGTTGGTGGAAGTTGACATTTCATTGGTAACACATTAAATTGTTTAAGGGGACTGAATTGGCTGTACGTTCTTTGATGTAGATCTTAGGATATAATCCGTGTTGTACCATCGTTGACGTTCACATGCTGCAGAACACTTGGATCAAACACATGCATGCGCATCACACTTCCACGCCAAAAGAGTTTGACTAAGGAACCAAAAACTGACATGCTCGTATTCGGGGGTTAACAACATTGCTCTGTAAAGTCCCCTGCAAGACATTGAAGCTTAAATTTGCTTTCAAGATAAAAAAGCAGATATTTGAATAGTGTGTTTATGTTTATATTTGTTTGACTTCCATTTAGTACTTCCATATATGAATTTGCAACCCAGTTTTGATGCATTGTTACATTGGCATAGATCTCACACCACCATTTCTGATCTCAGGTTCCAGATTAGACATCTGTATAGATGTGCCAACATCTCCTATGTCGACCCGGGAGTGATCCAGCAGGTCGTTTCCATTTGTTTGTTCGGCCGACCCTTGTATCCAAACCCAGAGGACCGTTCCTGCCTCAGAGCAGGGGTGGACCCAGCAGAGGGTGTGAGACCAGAGACAGTAGCATCACCAGGACAGCATCGCATGGGGGACCTTTACTTCCTCAGATGAAGCGGGAATCAGACCCCTGATATAGTGAGCATCAGACACGCTACAGGAATACCTCTTCAGTGTGAGAACCTGATGTTGAGGGACATTCAGGGGGAACCGTCCCATTCTAGCTTGTCCTAAAGACTCTCCCGTTGGGTTGGTGCATGACGCCTGCAGTCTGTCCAGAAACAAATACTTGGAACCATTCGGAGATTAGATGTTCCGCAGACGTGAAGAGATGCACATGGTCAACTACTAGATTCAGAACGCTTTGGCGTTCAGCCGTTGCTCCGTTTGTATCAAGGGACCATGCACGTGCCAGGAGGACTGTCACACCACTGGCAGCAGCTGGAAGTGTTTACCCAGGATGGGTCTGCGTGGACTGCCTGCATAACGCAGCAGGAACCAGGTGTGGTTGGTGTCTATACATCAAGCCGAGGCCACAACTGACTGTCAAGGTGTAATTCATTTAGCTAAACAGGGAACCTAATAAATTGCCTGCTAAATATATATGTATCACCTTGTAAACAGACAAGTGTTCCATCTAAGCCTGCTCCCCTCTCCTGCCCCTCCCCCCTTTCTGTATCAATTTCAATAACATCTGGTGCCACAAGGGAAGGGAATTAATTAGGCAGATGGAGTACAAAAGTTAGACGCCAAAGTTTGGATTTATTCAAATGACTTTGGGTTCAACATATTTGATAGAAGGGCTATGGCTTGCTCTGCCCCAGCCTCCAAACACAGCACATGCTATTCCAAAAAGGGAGTGACAGCAGTCACATAGGTAATTGCATTCATCTTCACTTACAATCAACCTGAAAATTGCATTTTCAATATTTTAGTATTTATATAACGTTCAAGGCAATCATTTACCAGTTCAGTTATTACATTATGCAGCGTTTCCTGATACACCTCATTTGCATGCATTTATTTGCATCTTTTGGTGCAATTATATTCTCCGCAGAATTAAAACCGATCATGCAAAAAATAAGGATTTTTTAATTGATTAAAGAAACGTATTGACATGATCATTATTCTGAACTGAAAAGTAGGATGACATAATTACTTAAAGATAGAAAGAATGGCTAGGACTTTAGTTTTGCTTCATTATTTAAATGATTATAATCCCAACTTCACCTCCTTCCCATTTTAGGTAACTGTAGTGTTGCGTGCAAACAGTATGTGCTTTCTGCCTGTGGCCGTCACCATTGACAAGAGCCTGAGATGACATCCACAGGTCAGGTAGTGTTGGATCACCTCAATTGTTTTATAAGTAAGCCTGGTATTTCAAAGATAGAATTGCTTAATCGTTAAATGAAATGGATAAATTGTTCCCTCAAAAACCTAATTACAATTGTGCCTTTGAGGGAATTTCAATTAAGAATTATTGGCACTTTAGCCCCCCAAATGTCTAACTTGGGATGAAATTCAGTCTATTAGTTTAACAACCACATTGATAAGACTGGAAAGCTGGGATTCTAAAACCCTGAAACACCAGGCGGTGGTTTACTCTGCGTCAAAATGTCACTGTTAACCTGAAGAGAGTCGCACTGGTGCCTGCATTTACAGAACACGTTCATAAGACAACTGGTCTTGGACAGCAGTGCTGTATGAGACCTGCAACATCCCTTTTAACGTCCAGAACCACAGCTGCGCCTGACATGGATACCGTCCACCATTTTAAAAGACGGTAGGTGACAGCTGTGAGAACGACTTTGGTTACGTCATGCTAATTGCTCAAATCTGTCTGAGACCTCCAGATCAAGACAACAAGCATGTAGTCTGTGATACCACATCAGTGTATCGAGTGGTTTGAAGGAGCTGTAGCCAGCAGGGGTCTCTCTCTATCTACAGTTAAGTGCAGCCGTAGCCAAACACACTGTTCAACACGGAGAAAAGCAAGCTCAAAAGTTCTAGAACATGTCTCACTGCTCTACCCATAATGCTTCTACCATTCAGTTTCACAGGATGGGGCCGTTTCGCAAACCGAGCAAAAGGTTTGGTTGAATTTCGAAAGGAGTCAAACCAAAATATCCCACATTCTCCATTCAAAGCCACTCCTCCAAAACACATGAAGGCGCTACCTGACTACCGGCAGGAGGTAGGTAGATAGACAAGTCGCCCGTCCAGTCATTGCATTTGATACGAATGCTGTCGAATCATTAGCTTGACTGCACCAGTAGCCAGAGGCAAATTCAATCCCCGGCCCAAAGGACAGCGGCTCCCGTATGCTCCCTAGTGGTTAAATGCGCCTTACCTTTCAGTCAGACAGGTTGGGGGAAGTTCCAGAAAATTCCCTGCATCAGATCATCCGGCTGTGAAGTACAATCGCATAACCCCCGGTATCAATGCTATTAATCAGTAGTCGTGTCAAGGGTGAAATAGATCTTGCTGAAAAATGATTCATGTGCAACATCATGTGTCATCTACAAAGTCCTGGTTTATCATGAGCTCGAATTATACCTCATGGCAAAGGATGGTATTTTCCTCCTAATAATAACAAGGTTGCAATTCATGGCCACCCAAAACATTGTATTGCCATATTATCAAAGGGTCATACGTTTCCCTGGTAAGCGCAGCTTAATTAATAAGTTCGCTTAATGCTTTTATTGACTCCTTATGATAACAAATTGCTGAATGCACATAACGGACCTTACGTCAATGACAGGGTATTTGAACCAAGGGCCCACACGTTGAATGTCAATTGAAACATAAGTACATACTTGTCCAGCCACAGAATTGCTCACCGCCTCAAACATAGTACATAGTCCGTTCATTGAAAGTGAACGGAATGTAGTAAGAGTGTAATAGTAGGACGCCCCTGGTGGTAGGAGGCCCCTGGTGGGAGGAGGCCCCTAGCGGTAGGAGGCCCCTGGTGGGAGGAGGCCCCTGGTGGTAGGAGGCCCCTGGTGGGAGGAGGCCCCTGGTGGGAGGAGACCCCTGGTGGTAGGAGGCCCCTAGCGGTAGGAGGCCCCTGGTGGGAGGAGACCCCTGGTGGGAGGAGGCCCCTAGCGGTAGGAGGCCCCTGATGGTAGGAGGCCCCTGGTGGTAGGAGGCCCCTGGTGGTAGGAGGCCCCTAGCGGTAGGAGGCTCCTGTTGGGGCTTGGCCCCTGGTAGCAGGACGCCCCCTGACACTGGCCCCCTTAGCCTGGCCTGGATGGCTCATGGCCTGTAACATACATTATAAGCTAGCTAACCAGTACAGTCAAAAGTGTGTTTCATAACTGTAAATAAATGATATAGCCATTACAAACCTAATTAATGTGTTATTTAACACAGTGTTGCCATATGTGTCAGGCTATTATTGATAGACAAATCTTTTCATACTGGATTGCTTTCATTCGGAAGGCTAATGCAGAGTAATAATTAGTTGATAATGGGTAGAAAAGGCAGTGCTGATTACAATATCCTTTTTTTATTCACAGTTTGTCTGCCTGCAGGCCAGCTAACATAGCCTACTAGATTTTAGATGGCTGAAGTGCTTGGGTCTCTTAGCCACAATGACGTAGTTGACCCTTTGGTGCTGGCAAAAACTAAGAGCAATTGTGAGGGCTTTAAGTTTGTAAATGACTGGCAGTCATTGCTGGCAGTGTTTTTAGATGCCATGTTTTGGTTCGTTGTTTTATTTTCTCCCAATTATACCTTGAGCCAAGTCCTTTTTCTTAGGTCCCCATCAACAATAAACAATAGGTTGATATTTAACGATTTTTGCTAATGGTATAATGTGACTTCTCATTTCTATGTCTCTCCCTCTCCAAAGATTCCCAAAGTGGAGTGGTTTGGCTACATAGTACAGCCACTCTGGTGCCATATGTTTGAGTTGGATGGGAACAGCATGCTTGCATTTCTTTATGTGGATGGAGTTATTGTAAGTTATTAGATCAGGGACTAACACAATCCCAGACAGGTTTGCTTTAGCCAGCCTTAACCAAAAACAACTATATATCGATGTATTTTGAAATTGGTCATCACTCCAAAAGTCTATGATTAAAAATCTATTTTGACTGCTTAAATGTTCCGCCACTCCCAAAAACAGTTTCACCCACATCCATGAATCTCTACTGGCGCCCTGGCTGCTAGCACGGTTCCGTTTTGTGTCCAATCACTGCATTCGCATATTTACATGAGATCCTCGTATGTCCACATGTTTACATTGCTTGCTGTTATTGTTCCCCGTAAAAGTTCAGAGCCAATGCACTGATGAATACTGATGAACAACCGGTGAGAATCTCATACCAGCCTCAATATCTTTCGTTACATTTCTAAAGGGACGTAAACCGAAAGAAGCATACATGAAGTAAAGTGTCAGAAACAATCGATGTGCCTGGTGGGCACCCAGTTGGTTTGGAAAGTGCTTTTGTCCATAACCATTATAACTGCATGACGTTATGAAGCGCTTGCCATGTTCATTCATGTCAGCAACAAACGTCCCCTGCTGTGTCACTGAATAGAAATATGCATTGTTAGTCATTTCTTCAGATAGTTTTCTGTTGCCTGAATTGTTTAAGCATATTTTACTCTTCAAATTTCTTTCTCTTTCTCTTTTTGCATTTTGTCTTCAGAGAGACACAGCTATTCTGTGAAGTGGGCCTGTTTGCTCTACCAATCGACCATAACAGCTCACGGCCATCATGAGATTCCTGGGACTCTTCCTTGAATGCAGAGAAATGTGTGGCAACACGTCCAACACTGTACCTCCACGTGCCTGCCCACCAGGCCCTCAGTCCAACCACAACCCACCAAGCCTTCACACCAGCAGCCGTGCTCTCTTCATACCATCTTCAATCCCTTCACGCTCCTCCACCAGAAACACCTCAGCCTACATCTCATCTCCCAGTCAGCCGGACCCCCTCTACCAGTAACTACCCTATCCAAACATCCTCCACTATCCAGTTAGACTGTTTTCCCCAGAGAAGAACTACCAAGTGGATTTGTTAACAGGCTCCTCAAGCTGCCTCCCCCCTCCTCCTCCCTCCCTGCAGGTGCAGCCCCACCTCCCTGCAACCCCAGGCTACGGAAGATGACGAGCTGGTTATAAGATTCATTCTCCCATGGCCATAAGTTCTGGATTTCAATCATGTACATACGTTGGTTTATGAGACAGAGTCAGAGGCATATAGTGAGCCATTTACTGAACATTTATTGTTATTTTGTTTACTTTATATGATGACATCAGTTGTTGCTGACAATATTATTTTACATTTCTTATGGTGCACATTATTTGTGCTTACATTTTCTGTCTAAACAAAAACCACTGCCAAAACCACTAATGCTCCAAAACCCTATAAATGAATAATATAAGTTCATTTTTGGATTGGCAAACCGACCTTCTACCCATTGCTTCTTTGAGAGACGCTATTTTAAGCACTGCTTCTCGTTAAGGTGTTGAACTGAAACAATACTTACTAGTTATAAAACGCCTCCATTTCACATTTGCTCATGGACTTTGCTCACACCTTACTGCATCTCGGCCAACAACTGTTAGAGCAGGGTGTGAATGATGACATTGGTGGAGAAATTGGTGTTATTTTCACTCAACCTTCTCTCCCTGATTGAGTCCACAGCTAAAGTCACTGCAAATCAGATCACTTGGAGAAAGAGTAGTCACTTGATGAATCCCGATTGTAAAGGACACAGCTGGTTCACAGCTGAGGGCATCCTTACAAATGTCTAGTCAACAAAGTTGCATTCGGTAAAAAAAAACACACACCAAAGAAATCGTTGTGTTTGTGGCCTTCAGAGCTTCAAAGAGCTTGAGGGAAGCTGGTATATGGCATGGCCTTTGCTCAGCAATGTATGTGCATTTCTTTCACGGGAACCCCCTCAACTCATTCTGGTGCTCTTTTCTGGTAGAATCCTTTGAAAAAATGGTTTGAGTCTTGAAATGTCTATCACAAAGCTTTGTGCTAAAGAGGGATTTTTTGTTGTTGCCTGTATTATGTTCAAAGTCCTTTGCTGAAAACTTTGACTACTTGGACCTGAGGATAATTGTTTTCGTTGTAGTCTAAGACGGGCAAAAAAGCTTTCTTTGGAAGGGGAAAATGGGACAATGGAATGGGATTATATTCAATGTGAAGTCTTTCTGTGTGCAATGTGCCTTGCTAATGTGATGTGCCAAAATGGGCTACTTGGATTTCAGCTTAGTCACATTTCCTTAACCTTGATGGGATGATGGGGTTTTCTGGAGATGGGCACAAGTTTTGAGAAGCTTCTGCCCTTTTTCTGCATCTGTGGCTTTTCTCCTCTTTATGTGGTGTTTGTACTTGCTTCTCTCCCTGATGTGATGAGGTTCGAACTGAGCTTTTCTGTCAACCCGCTCTCCATTTTTCCTTTTTAGAATCCTGTTGGAGACAAGGGACTGTCTCACAGCAAGAAGGGTCTGGATTTGATTCTCTCTGTTGAGTTCTGCATGCCCTCCCAGCACCCACATGGGTGTCCCCACACAAACAAAACAATCTAAAAAACATGCAGAACAGATTGCTCTCCCGCCCAATGGTGATCATTTAGACTCAACGACTCCCCGTTTCCATTGATTTGGCAGATCACTTATCCTGGCTGCCTGTTGTAGAATGGTAAAAGGACGTTGAAACCTTGGAGAAAGATGTGTGCCTTCTGTTGTTGCCACTCCTTGCATACGTGATTCTTCTTCTACAGTACTGCAGAAGTTTGATTCTAAAGCAGGTTTATATCTGCCAACCATGAACAGAAGTAATTACCCACTTTCACGTAATAATTTAGTCTCTGTGTGTTTTGTTCTATTGCGCTGAGCAAAATAAGTACTAGATCACAAGCTTGTGGCTTGGCCAACTGCGTTTCTAAATCTTCTCTACAAGTTTGAGAAGGGCGTTTGAGCCTGATTGATATTCAGGATCGATAACCCGACCAGCAGAGAAAGTCTATTGAAATCCCATTCCCTTTGAAATAACCTTACTCTACCCCTCCATTTAGCAACGCCAATGCTTGATGCCTCATTTCTCCAAACAAACCCGGTTCACAGTCGGCAGTCCGCACCACCTACAGGCCCCTGTGGTGTCTGCATGCTGCCTTCCACCAGCACTCCTACCAACTGCAGCTGGTCTGCAAAACGGCACATATACTGTATACTTGTTTGCACGTTAACTTTTCAAAAAGGTCTCTTGCAAACATAAATACTTAATTTAGGATTCATTTCAACAGCCTTCATTTCAACAGATGAAGGTCTGAAAGAGAGTTTCGCTCCTTTATCAGACAATTGTATCGTGCGGTTAAGGTGCCTGAAAAGAGAGGTGTTGTGTGATAAGGCTGGGAAAGGAATGCATTTTTTTGTTTACTATTATTTTTTCAAAAGCATACGGTAGCATAAATAGCTCTATAGTCTATAATGTCTACTGAGTTTTGTCTATATAGTGTCCTGCTCCATATGCTTGACTCTGTCAGAGTCAATGTTTATACCTTGCCACATTCTTAACTTTGTATAATTTGTTGTGACAGTTAGTAGAACTGTTTAATTTTGATGGGCTGTAAACTGCTTTGTCCATAGTTGCACATTGGAGATGGAAGTCACCTAACCTTTTTTTTCTGAAACCGTGCACATACCAAACCAAACAGTTTTCTAAACCATTACCAACTGTGCAGTGCAACACATTGCGAGGAATTCCGATACTTTTGGATAGATACAGTCATCTATTTCAGAATCACTCTCACAATTACATCATTTACACAACTTGCAAGGAGACGCATTGGAACAGCATCAGATGCCGCAGTACCTAGACTTTAGCACACTAACAGATCATATAACTAACCATCACCTAACGACACAATAACTATCAGAGAGAGAGGCTACAGTAGGCAGCGTGTTAAGGCCAACAAAAGGCATACAGATATTAAACATGCACAAGCGTGTGCAAGGCAGACCAGCGTAACTAGACCATCCGTGCCTTATCACACTTAGAGTCTGTCTTCAAAGCTTTCTGCCCTTGGCACACGCTAGCCAGCCCCAGACAATCAGACAGGCTTGTCTACCTTGCCACTAGAGTGTTTCTAGTGATCATGTCTTGCCTTGGTACTGGCCATGAGCAGATACATCCCTTGTCAGACAACCATTTATTATCATTCATCTTTCATTTTTACAGGGGATGTTCGGGACCAGAGTCCATCTTACAAAGACATCCTGTCAATTACAGACATCAAATGAGCTTAGCAATAAAGGACAGGAAAGGGAGAAGTTAAATTGAATATAGATATACATGATACTTCCAGTCAGTCACAATCACAAAATGACTCTGTAGTTATGAAGTTAAAATAATATGCATACTGTATCAGCTAAATGATTCACTGTTCTGTTGACTAAAACTACCTTTTACCTCAACTCTTGTAAATTGTGAATTTTGTCCCCCAAAAAAGATCAGAGGTAAAACTAACATTTACAAGAGATACAAGCGAGTGGAAATGTTTTATACTGTAGATTAACAAAGCTTTGGACTTTTAATAAGTGTTCATCTTAAATAATGCACACTTGGCACTTACATTTGTAAAAGTGTAAATATTTGCTATGTACATTTCCAACACTAAATCCCAACATGAAACCATGGCAAATTGCTTTGTTTCAACATCCCGACTTTCATTAAATCAGCATTCACATTCCCAACTGAGAAGGTTGTACGCACGTTTATAAGAGAAACACTCCTGAAACACTGACCGCTTACACTTTCTACCCTGTGTTTACTCCCAATGCACAACCACGCACGACAAAAAACTTAAACTAGTATTTTTTTATTGATCTGTCAAAGCTTTTTTTCTAACTTTTTTTGTATGCACATAATATGATTCGCTCGACTCCAACGGTTTGCACATTCAACATATTCCCTATTGCCTTTTATCATTATTTATTTTTCATTGCTTTCATTTCTTATTTCATTTTTTTCTCTCTCTCTCAATGAGAGCCTTTGATGGCAGCCCCCACGGGCTCCTATTAGCTGAGTCTCCATGAGCACTGAGCAGAGCAGCAAGGTCTTATGGAAATCACACCCGCATTTAATGGCCAGGGAGAGAGCGGTGCGGTAAGGAGAAGATGGGATGAGAAAAATAGCAAGAAGGAACGAAGAAGAAATGTAATTGAAGACAGATCCACTAGCTGGTGCGTAATAAGAGCAGTACTTTTTAATGGTGAGGGTGGATACGGAGGAAGGAGAAACGAGAGATGGGAGAGGGGGCGCATTGTGGTCAAAAGAGCGATGAATTAAAAAGCCATGTGATAAATGCTGTGGTGCAAAGTGCTCCAACGAAAGACTATGAAAGCCAGTGACTCAACAAAGAGAGTGCTAAAAGTCAGTACAGAATGTGCCATTCAACCCTTACTACCTTTGTGGATCACGGCAGGTCCACTGACCAGGCCGAACTGTTTGTACAAGCCTTTATGCATCTCATTGTCCATTGTATACATTCCTGTGCATTAGCGCTGTAAACTCAACTAAAAAAATAATGTAACATACAACCCCCCACATATACAGTACATACAGTATACCCTGCGGTGTGTGACAAAGAGTATTGTATTACGCACATTCATTTTCCTAAATGAAGCACTTAGCACACTGCAGGGTGGATCATTAATGCTTGTTGCCGCTGGTGCCCCCTTAATAATGTGCAGAAAAATGAGAATACAAAGGACATCTGGGTCACGAATAACTTGTCATGTTTTGGTCTTCCGTGACATGGTTGGTTGCAAGGGTGAGACAGATAAATGCTGCACAGGAAATACATCTTAAGGAAAACCAAAGGATGGCAGCCTTGAATGTGTGCAATGTGAGATGAAAAGATAGGAGAAGGGAGAGAGCCAAGAGCAAAGACTGGCACAGAGGATTGGAGAGGGAGTTTAGACGAAGAGAAGGAGGTTAGAGGGGTGGAAAATTACAAGTACGAGGAAGAAATGAAATGCCCACTCATCATTTTGTAACTGGAGTTGTGAACCGTCTCCACAGAGATGTAAAATGAGCGTTCACTTAAAGTTGCTTCTGAAGATAAAAATGCTGAAAATTGAAATAGAACGTTACGAAGACCCACACAAGTTGCAGCTACTGAAATTCTTACTTGTAAGTTGGCTCTCAAAGTGA
This sequence comes from Plecoglossus altivelis, assembly GCA_036571765.1. NCBI lineage: Eukaryota > Metazoa > Chordata > Actinopteri > Osmeriformes > Plecoglossidae > Plecoglossus > Plecoglossus altivelis. The sequence continues at coordinate 17,817,754 of BROE01000021.1, read as the reverse complement.
ATAAAGACTAAGTCACTATATATATCAATATGATAGTATCGGAAACAGAAATAAATGATTTGCTGATGGAGCAAACAGGCAAATAATCATGAGGGTTAAAATGGGATCAGTTCTTCTACTCACACCATGAAAACGAGCACATCTAGATAGAGAAGAACGTAACACCTCAGGCTACCCAGACAAACAAGTAGAAAATACTTAAAGGACTATATCTAACTTTCAATTGTCATCAATACATCAATACATACTCTAAAATTGAATTCAATTGCACAAAAGCACACACCAGTAAAAACAAAGATCTGAAATGTGCTGTGGTAGCCCAGATCTGCTCTTAAAACTGAACTGGTTTATGCATGGTCAGATAGCTATGGTCTTGACAATGATAAACATTACAAAGAGGTACAAACTAAGCATGCTACATACATTGTCTTTCATTATCCTATAACCATAGCTATTGTTTAGAGGTATGAGGATTAGCATGACATGGCTAAAATGACCAAAATCTCTCTTATTTGAAAAATCTGTTTCTACTCAGCCATAGGTGAAAAAAGAACTTTTTTGTGCTGAAAGTGATAAAAAAGGCTCATGCACTTGCATTGCAAACATCCATATCTAGATGCAAATGCCAACCTCTTAGACCTGGGCACTGTGGGCAAAGCAGGTACCTTGTTCAGCAGAAGCATACAGAGCAAACTACACAAGTGTACTAATCTGCTTCTTGTTCGTTGTCATGTTTCACCCCCATCCAGTCCAACAAATTGCTCCAGTACATGGTCACATTGTGTTCAACTGTCTGTGGCATGAGGAAACTTGCTAGCCACCAGCTAGTACTAGGATTTGCTTTAACATCCCTCTGCTGATGTCCAATAGACTTCCAAGAAACACCAAACACTTCAGAACCCTTGGATTTACATTTTATAATGGAAAGGATTAGGGGAGGCAGATCTTAACATGTTTAAGTTGGTGTGCATGGTGCAAACATTTGGTTCAAACACTAACCAACACCAGTTAGTAAAAAGAGGCATTACACCCAAATTAAAGTTGTGGCTTGATGCTGAAGCATTGATTTCCACTGCATGCAGAGAGAAGCTCCTGGATTTCCCATGCTAAATGGCCAAGTTGTGAAGGACTAATTTAGTCAATTCGTAAGCACACATTGGTAACATGTATGTTTACAAAATCATAGTCTTTGCACATGACCAGTATTCATACAGTTTGTATACCTCATTTTTGCTCATGTATACAAACAATTGTTATAACTTGATTGTTGTATGCCTGTACTTATGTAGCACCGTGGCTCTGAGGCACACCATTTTGTTCCACTGTATGCCCCTGCATGTAGCAGAATGACAAAGCTCAACTTGACATTCTGGTGTTATACTAGCACTAAAACAACAGCATGGTGCCTGTGCACAAGCTCACAGCTAAGATGACATCTTGAGCTCAGAAATTCGACACTTTGAAAGCCAAACTAGACGAGACCCAAGAAAAGAGAAGTGTACGCTAGAACGGACTGAAGTTATGTACATGAAATTACCTAAAAGCATGAATCAACCAAAAGAATGACAGAAATGACAAGTGAAGTAAAAGTAGTTTATTCTTAAAACCTAAAAAACACCTTTACTGGCAGAGATGCTGGGACCATTGTAGCTGGCTGTGACAACGGTGACAGGCCCAAAAGCGGTTACATTGCTGAAGGCTATAATATTGACAGTGCTGCTGGCCGTGACATTGGGGTAGCTGTTGGTGGCATTGACAGGGCCAACAGTAGTTGCGTTGCCGGGGCCGTCATTGCTGGCAGTGGTATTGGAGTAGCCGTCGTTGGAAGTCGCATTGACAGGCTCAAAGGTTATAGGGCCAACGGTGGTAATGACAGGCTCAACGGTTATAGGGCCAACGGTGGCTACGTTGCTGGAGCTGTCGCTGCTGGCAGTGGTATTGACGGAGCTGCTGGCTGTGGAATTGGGGTAGCCGTCGTTGGTGGCATTGACAGGGCCAACGGTGGTTGCGTTGCTGGGGCTGCCATTGCTGACAGTGGAATTGATGGTGCTGCTGGCTGTGGCATTGGGGTAGCCGTCGTTGAAGGTTGCATTGACGGGGCCGATGGTAGTTGCGTTGCTGGGGCCATCATTGCTGGCAGTGGTATTGACGGAGCTGCTGGCTGTGGCATTGGGGTAGCCGTCGTTGGTGGCATTGACAGGGCCAACGGTGATCGCGTTGCTGGGGCTGTCGCTGCCGGCCGTGGCATTGGGGTAGCCGTCGTTGGTGGCATTGACAGGGCCAACGGTGGTTGCGTTGCTGGGGCTGTCGCTGCTGGCAGTGGTATTGACGGAGCTGCCGGCCGTGGCATTGGGGTAGCCGTCGTTGGTGGCATTGACAGGGCCAACGGTAGTTGCGTTGCCGGGGCCGTCATTGCTGGCAGTGGTATTGGGGTAGCCGTCGTTGGAGGTCGCATTGACAGGGCCAACGGTGGTTGCATTGCTTGAAAATGGGGGCTGCTCGGAAGATTGAGCACTGACCGGCCGTGGCATTCCGGAGTAAGCCCGGTACTTGTATGGAGTCGCATTGACAGTGCCAACGGTAGTTGCGTTGCCGGGGCTGTCGCTGCTGGGAGTGGTATTGACGGAGCTGCCGGCCGTGGCATTGGGGTTGCCGTCATTGACAGGGCCAACGGTTATAGGGCCAACGGTGGTTGCGTTGCTGGGGCTGTCGCTGCTGGCAGTGGCATTGGGGTAGCCGTCGTTGGTGGCATTGACAGGGCCAACGGTGGTTGCGTTGCTGGGGCCATCATTGCTGGCAGTGGTATTGACCAAGCTGCTGGCCGTGGCATTGGGGTAGCCGTCGTTGGCGGCATTGACAGGGCCAATGGTGGTTGCGTTGCTGGGGCCGTCATTGCTGGCAGTGGTATTGACAGAGCTGCTGGCTGTAGCATTGGGGTAGCCGTCGTTGGTGGCATTGACAGGGCCAACGGTGGTTGCGTTGCCGGGGCCGTCATTGCTGGCAGTGGTATTGGGGTAGCCGTCGTTGGTGGCATTGACAGGGCCAACGGTGGCTGCGTTGCTGGGGCTGTCGCTGATTTTAGTGGTATTGACGGAGCTGCTGGCTGTGGCATTGGAGTAGCCGTCATTGACAGGGCCAACGGTTATAAGGCCAACGGTGGTAAAGACAGGCTCAACGGTTATAGGGCCAACGGTGGTTGCGTTGCTGGGGCTGTCACTGCTGGCAGTGGTATTGGGGTAGCCGTCGTTGGAGGTCGCATTGACAGGGCCAACAGTGGTTGCATTGCTGGGGCTGTCGCTGCTGGGAGTGGTATTGACAGGCTCAACGGTTATAGGGCCAACGGTATTTGCGTTGCTGGGGCTGTCGTTGCTGGCAGTGGTATTGACAGGCTCAACGGTTATAGGGCCAACGGTATTTGCGTTGCTGGGGCTGTCGTTGCTGGCAGTGGTATTGACAGGCTCAACGGTTATAGGGCCAACGGTATTTGCGTTGCTGGGGCTGTCGTTGCTGGCAGTGGTATTGACAGGCTCAACGGTTATAGGGCCAACGGTATTTGCGTTGCTGGGGCTGTCGCTGATTTTAGTGGTATTGACGGAGCTGCTGGCTGAGGCATTGGGGTAGCCGTCATTGACAGGGCCAACGGTTATAGGGCCAATGGTGGTTGCGTTGCTGGGGCTGTCGCTGCTGGCTGTGGCATTGGGGTAGCCGTCGTTGGTGGCATTGACAGGGCCAACGGTGGTTGCGTTGCTGGGGCTGTCGCTGCTGGCAGTGGTATTGACAGGCTCAACGGTTATAGGGCCAACGGTATTTGCGTTGCTGGGGCTGTCGTTGCTGGCAGTGGTATTGACAGGCTCAACGGTTATAGGGCCAACGGTATTTGCGTTGCTGGGGCTGTCGTTGCTGGCAGTGGTATTGACAGGCTCAATGGTTATAGGGCCAACGGTAGTTGCGTTGCCGGGGCCGTCATTGCTGGCAGTGGTATTGGGGTAGCCGTCGTTGGTGGCATTGACAGGGCCAACGGTGGTTGCGTTGCTGGGGCTGTCGCTGCTGGCAGTGGTATTGACAGGCTCAACGGTTATAGGGCCAACGGTATTTGCGTTGCTGGGGCTGTCGTTGCTGGCAGTGGTATTGACAGGCTCAACGGTTATAGGGCCAACGGTATTTGCGTTGCTGGGGCTGTCGTTGCTGGCAGTGGTATTGACAGGCTCAACGGTTATAGGGCCAACGGTATTTGCGTTGCTGGGGCTGTCGTTGCTGGCAGTGGTATTGACAGGCTCAACGGTTATAGGGCCAACGGTATTTGCGTTGCTGGGGCTGTCGTTGCTGGCAGTGGTATTGACAGGCTCAACGGTTATAGGGCCAACGGTATTTGCGTTGCTGGGGCTGTCGTTGCTGGCAGTGGTATTGACAGGCTCAACGGTTATAGGGCCAATGGTGGTTGCGTTGCTGGGGCCATCATTGCTGGCAGTGGTATTGACAGGCTCAATGGTTATAGGGCCAACGGTGGCTACGTTGCTGGAGCTGTCGCTGCTGGCTGTGGCATTGGGGTAGCCGTCGTTGGTGCACCGTTGGCCCTGTCAATGCCGCCAACGACGGCTACTCCAATACCACTGCCAGCAATGGTGGTTGCGTTGCTGGGGCCGTCATTGCTGGCAGTGGTATTGGAGTAGCCGTCGTTGGAAGTCGCATTGACAGGCTCAAAGGTTATAGGGCCAACGGTGGTTGCATTGCTGGGGCTGTCGCTGCTGGCTGTGGCATTGGGGTATCCGTCGTTGGTGGCATTGACAGGGCCAACGGTGGTTGCGTTGCTGGGGCTGCCATTGCTGACAGTGGAATTGATGGTGCTGCTGGCTGTGGCATTGGGGTATCCGTCGTTGGTGGCATTGACAGGGCCAACGGTGGTTGCGTTTCTGGGGCCATCATTGCTGGCAGTGGCATTGACAGAGCTGCTGGCTGTAGCATTGGAGTAGCCGTCGTTGGAGGTCGCATTGACAGGGCCAACGGTGGTTGCGTTGCTGGGGCTGTCACTACTGGCAGTGGTATTGGGGTAGCCGTCGTTGGAGGTCGCATTGACAGGACCAACGGTATAAAAGGCCAACTGTGGTAATGGACAGGCTACAGACGGTTATAGGGCCAACGGTGGCTACGTTGCTGGGGCTGTCACTGCTGGCAGTGGTATTGACGGAGCTGCCGGCCGTGGCATTGGGGTAGCCGTCATTGGTGGCATTGACAGGGCCAACGGTGGTTGCGTTGCTGGGGCCGTCATTGCTGGCAGTGGTATTGACAGAGCTGCTGGCTGTAGCATTGGGGTAGCCGTCGTGGTGGCATTGACAGGGACGACAGACTGGGTATGGTACGAGTTTTTGCGTTAGCACTCGTCAGTGGCCGAAGGCACTGGAGTACGGTTAAGGGGCGGGGTTGGACGGTTGGTTTGGGCTGTAAAATATCTGTGTTGAGGGGTGATTGTACACACTAGAGCGTTTTCTGGGCGGATGAATAGATACGAGAACGGAGTGTGTATGACAGGGAATCTTGGACTGAACGGGATATCGTGGAGTTGTTGCGACGGTTTTTTTGATGACTAGAGCATGAGGCTGGGGTTATTAGCGAAGTTTTGATAGATACTATAAGGGGTTAGGTGACATTTGAGCCTAGGAGAAAACATAAGGGGATTAGTAGACGCGGTTGTGAGTGCTAAAAGTCCATAAGGGGCGTCGTAATGAACGTGCATTTTGGGAAAATAGGCCCGTTAAGCGGGCGGCAGTATGACCGTTTGGCTGAGACAGAATAAGGGGTGGTAGGACGCTAGGTGGAACTCGATAGAGACGCTATAATGTGGGTACGTGTTGTCTGGAGTTTTTGCAGCTGAATATACAAGACTAATGGGTCATATGAAAGGAATAAAGATAGTGTGAGGTATGGATGCGAGGTATGAACGCTTTTTGGGATGACACAATAGGCATAAGGCGTCTGTTATATGGAGGGTCTCTAGGGCCTGAAAAGACGTAAGGGGTAGTATGTAGAGTTTGCAGCCGAAAACATAAGGCGGTTTAGTGTATGGACGCATTTTTTGGATGGAAATAAATACATAAGGTTAGATCTAGGCACATCGTTTTGAGGATGAGTATATTAATGAATGGGGTTAGAGAACATTTTTCATCGCGAAAATACAGAGAGGTTAGGGACGCACATCTTTGATGAGACATACTATTACGGGTACGTATGACCGCTAATTGTTTTGCTATAATACTTAGTTGTATGACTGTTTTAGAGTGAAAACACGGTGAGCCGTGTTAGTATGACGTTTGTTGGTGACACAAATTCGGTAAAGGGCGAGTGGTGACCGTTTGGGCGCAAAAGAACGCGGATAGGTGGGTATGAGTTTGCGTGAATGAAGACGATAAGGGGGGGGTGAGTGACGCTGTCATGATGATATTAATACCAGAGGGGGTCTACGTAGGAGCGTTATGTTGGGAGCTATAAAGACTAAGGCGAGAGAGTGACGGTTCTTGGCTGCATAAAGAGTTCTATGGACAGATATGATCCTTTTTGGAAAGAGCGAAAGTGAGGGTATGAGCGTTCTTCGGCTGGATATCATGAAGTGGGTTTGCGAGTAGACAGCTAATTGGGAGGGCAACTACATACGGGAGTGTGTAGTATTGATGTTTCGTGAGCACAATCTACGGGGTGTCTAGAGGTCAACGGTCTTGGGTCTGAAGACGACGTAGATGATGTTTTTTGGAAGATCACCATAAGGGGTGAGTGGACGCTTTATTTTTATGAAGAAGGTATAGCGTAAGGGCGAGTTTACGTATGTTGAGGTTTTGGGCTGAAAAGACGTCAAGGGTTAGTATGACCTTGTCATTGGCTGAAAAGACGTAAGCGGGGGGTGTGACGTTTTTGTGAAGAGTATGGAGCTAAGATGGTGTAGTGCATTGAGCGGTTGTCGCGGCTGAACAAGATAAGTGGCGGGTATAAGGCAGTGGTATTTTTGGGAGGGGACAAAGACGGAAAGGCGGGGGTAGGCACTCGGTTTTATTCTTGCTGAAATTACTTAAGGGGGTCTAGGTAATGGTACCGGAGAATGCATAAGGGGTAGTATGTAACATTGTTGAGCCTCGCTAGAGAGACGTAAGGGGTTAGTGTGACGTTTGATGAAAATAATAAGGGGTTAGCAGGAAGTTTTGTTGCGATGAACATACTATAAGACGGAGTGTGAGCGTCAAGAAATTTGTTGAGTAGAGACATTACACGTTAAGCGGTTAGGGATGACGGTCTCTTAGAATGAAACATAACTATTTAAGATTAGATGCACGATTATTGCTAGAGTGATCGTAGGGAGTGTGGTATGACGTTGGAGGCGCCAAAAAGACGTAGAGGGGTCGGTTTTGCATACGGTGTCCGGGCGCATTGAATGAGAGCTGTATGAACGGCGTTTTACGGTATTGTACGGTTTGTTCCGACGCGAAATACGATAACGAGGGTTAGTAGGGAAATGCTCATTTTGGATGGAGAAATAGCGCATGAGTGCTAGTTGAGGTCTTGAGAAAATGACCTATGAGGCACACGAGCTGTTCGGTTATTGGCTGAAGAGTAGAGGAGGTGTACTCGAATTGATAGTTGTCGCAGATCGCAGAACATATGTATCAGACAGTAAGGAGCCTAGCTAGGGTGACGTATTTGAAGTGAACATACTAAAGGGTCTAGGTGTTGACGGTTTTGGATGAAAAATACAAATGAGGGGTGACGCACAGGCTTTTCAACGGTTCATGAATAAATAAGGGAGAGCGTCAGTAAGCCTTCGGTGTGTTGTATGACAGAATTACTACGGGGCTTTGGGTATCGACCGTTTTTGACGAGAGAGAATATAGCGATTTTGAGTCAATGTTTTGATGAAAATAAGCTAAGGGTGCTAGGCGAGTTTTATTAGGATGCACATAATACAGTAAGGTTAGTAGAGGTTTTTGGACCAGAGCAGAGAGCTGAGCACGTAGCGCGATTGTAGGTAAGGCCGTTCTAGTGGCATGTATAGAGTACAATATGATGGCCGATACAGTGATGGTAGCGGTTTTTGTCGCTCGAGGGTAGGTAATAGTCGCGTATGAGTTCTTGGCGCTCGGATAGAGACTGTAAGGAGGTGGGTATGCACATTCGGAGTGAAAATGGACGCGTAAGGGGGGCTCATGAGTTGGTGAAAATCACATAATGACGGGGTTGATATGAGTGCTTTCGATGAGTAGAGAAATACTCATTAGAGTGAACGAGGCGATTTTGGGCCTGGCAAAAAGACGGGTTATAAGTGGGTTAGTATGTACGCTGTTGGGGTGAAAGACCAGGTAAGGGGGGGTTATGAAGTTTTGGTCTAAAAGACGTAAAGGGTTAGTATACGTTTTTCATGAAATACATAAAGGGTTATTATAACGTTTGCGAAGAAGCGCTGTGACGATCATGCTTGAGCAAGATATGTTGTGATGAATATATACGAGTACGGGGGTTAAGTATGCACCTGTTTGCGATTGGAGGTTTAGCGATATGTGAAAGTACCTATATACACGGGGTTAGTTAGTGACGTCTGTTTGCTTCGGAGTGACAACAGCATGACATTTGCTGGCAGGTGTGTAGGTTTAGTCGTGTATCAGTATGAGAAAATGTACGTACATGGAGACTGTTAGTCATATGACGGTGTTAGGGCGCGACGATACAAGGAGCCGTAAGGTGGCTTGGGATAATGTACGTTAGCGGATGGAAAGCAACGATATCAAGGTGGGGTTATGACGCTGTGTTCGGGCGAAAGGACGTAGAATGGGTGGCGGATCAGGATCGGTTGCTTATGGAGGTGTGAATGGCATAAGAAGATAGTACCGATACGTTTTTCAGGAAAATACTTAAGGGGGGGTAGTATGACGGTTTTGGCTAATATATTAGGAGCGAGGGATCGAAAATTTTTGTAAGGTCTGGTGAGCAAAGGTATGTGCGGGGGTTATGACGCTCATTTCATGTGAGCATTACCTGTGACAGGGGGAGATGTACGATTTTTGGAAGAAAATGAGTAAGCGGGAATTGAGAACTGGCATGTGTGCGCGGCTCTGGGACAAGGACGTTGATGAGGGCTCTGTAACTTGGGTACTTATGTGTGATGTAATATGACAGACGAGGGTTGTATTCTAGTAAGTGAGCGTCTCAATGCGGCGAATGAAATGTATCCTGACGGGCTTCACGTATAAGGCAGGTTTGTGATTAAATAAATTAGACGTGGTTCACTATTAGGCACCGTTTTTGCGAGTGGTAAACAAGTTAAGGGGGTGTACCGGTTTCTCGGGGTCTGGATAAAGACCGGTAAGGGGAGGGGATCCGCGACGTTTTTGGCTGGAAAGAAGTAAAGGGAGGGTAAGACGTTTCGGTGTTAGAATAAAGACAGTAGAGGGGGGTTACTAACAGAGCCGTTGTGGAAAGTCAAGGGGAGGGTATGCAACGTTTGTTGCGCAATAAGACACGCTAAGTGGTGAGTTATAGGACCTTATATGCGGCGTTGGGAAAATGAGCGTAGCGGCGTGTTGATCTAGAGGTTCTGTTGCGGCTGGGTACCGTCAATGGCGGGGCAGTATGATCGTTAGGCTGAAAGCAGCGTATGAACGGTTAGTATGACGTTTTGGGCTGAAAATACGTATGTGGTTAGTATGAAGTTTTTTTGGTTAAAATACGTATGGGGTTGGTGTGACGTTTTTTGCTGATATACTTAAGGGGTTTGTATGGCTTTTTTGGCTAAATACGTATGTGGTTAGTATGACTTTTTTTACTAACCCCTTACGTATAGGGTTAGTATGATGTTTTGGAGAGCGCGGAGAGAGTACATAAATTGAGCTGAGTGGACCGTTTATGCGTTAAATAAGTACGTGAGGGCGGTGAGTAATGAGCCCGTTTCGTTGGCTGAGAAGATCGTAGAGGGAGTTAGAACAGTTTTGCTGGAAAAGAGAGTACCAAGGAGGCGGATTGGGGAGTGTTTTGGGCTAATTAAGACCAATGGGTAGTGGAGACAGCTTTTGTTTCACTTTGCTTCTGGTCCGGTTGGCATTTGTTGTTCATGAGAATATAGCGTCATAATAAGGTGGGTGGCAGTATTGCGTATTTGGGCCTAGAAAGAGACTGAGCTCAAACTGATGGATACGGTTTTGTTTAAATCGGATAAGATACTAAGGGTTGAGGTGAGACGACTTTCAGCGGATATCGCAGAGTACCCACTGAGTGTGGAGTTTAGTGAGTGTAACCGTTCTCTTGGCTACGTATATAGTTGTAAGGGGGTACGTAGGCATTAGAGCGCTGTAGAGTAGGGTCAGAGGAGGGAGCGTTAGTGATTGACAGTTGCGTTTTGCGGAGAAAGAATACATCACCGGGTATTACGAGCTTATGGACTGGTTAATGGCGGCTAGAATGGATCGTAAGGGGTATTTAGTACAAGAGCGCCTTTGCGCATAATGGTTTATAAGGCCAACGTAGAGAGTACGATAAAGGGTTAAGGACAGACTTGAGAGGTCATAAATACCATAAGGCTTAGGAAGATTGAGACGATTATTTGTGCGCGGAACTGACAGTATTCGTTAAGGGAGTAGAGTTGCCTGGTGTGCGTTCGTAGTAAGTAACGTAGGGGTTTAATATGACGCGTGGTTATGACGGCTGCTTAAGTACTTGAGGCGGGTTGATGTGAGTCATTTGTATGAAAATGTACGCAGGGGGCGAGAAGGTCTCTGTGACCGCATTTTGTAAGCCTGGAAAGGGACAAGGTTAGGTTGACGTCATTGGATGAGAGTTGACGCATACGGGTGTGTTAGTTACGTGTGATGCGTAGTGATATCGTGATAAGGTTAGCTGAGCTGTAGGTTTGTGAGCTTAGAGTGTATAGGAGGTAGCCGTATGAGTTCGTGGGCTGGGATACCAGTCGCGCGCATGATACTGAGGGAAAGACGTAGCGGCGTAAGTACGGGTAGAGTTGGATAGAGAGACGTAAGAGAGTCAGTACGTTATTTATTTTGAGCAGAAAATACTAAACAGGACGGTTGCGTTGCTGGGGCTGTCACTACTGGCAGTGGTATTGGGGTAGCCGTCGTTGGAGGTCGCATTGACAGGACCAACGGTTATAAGGCCAACGGTGGTAATGACAGGCTCAACGGTTATAGGGCCAACGGTGGCTACGTTGCTGGGGCTGTCGCTGCTGGCTGTGGCATTGGGGTATCCGTCGTTGGTGGCATTGACAGGGCCAACGGTGGTTGCATTGCTGGGGCTGTCACTGCCGGCCGTGGCATTGGAGTAGCCGTCGTTGGTGGCATTGACAGGGCCAACGGTGGTTGCGTTGCTGGGGCTGTCGCTGCTGGCAGTTGCATTGGGGTAGCCATCGTTGGTGGCATTGACAGGGCCAACGGTGGTTGCGTTGCTGGGGCTGTCACTACTGGCAGTGGTATTGGGGTAGCCGTCGTTGGAGGTCGCATTGACAGGACCAACGGTTATAAGGCCAACTGTGGTAATGACAGG